>VUQG01000332.1:0-14402 GCA_015106755.1 Etia nguti
TGTGGTGTGAGTTAAAGAGAGCTGTCCATGCTCGGAAGCCATCAAACCTGAATGAACTAGAGATGTTTTGTAAAGAGGAATGGTCCAAAATACCTTCAACCACAATCCAGACTCTCATTGGAAGCTACAGGAAGCGTTTAGAGGCCGTTATTCCTGCAAAAGGAGGATCTACTAAATATTGATGTAATTTTTCTGTTGGGGGGCCCAAATTTATGCACCTACCTAATTTAGTTTAAGTAACTATTGCACACTTTCTGTAAATCCTATAAACTTCATTTCACTTCTCAATTATCATTGTGTTCATCTACTATATGATATATTTAAATGAAATTGCTGATGCAAACAACCAATGATTTATAAAGGAAAATAGTGAAAATTATCAGGGGTGCCCAAACTTTTGCATCCCACTGTATTAATTAGAAAAAAAGGTAAAGAATTTTGTCTTTGGTTTATCTTTGTAGCAACAATGCTCCTTAGATTCTTCTTGTTATAGCACTGGACACCCTGTTTTTTCCCCTCTTAAATAGTGCCACATTTGTAAGGAAAATTTATTAGTGGGTTAAGCAGTAGAGTTGAGTATGTGGTTTATGCCCATGAAAACCTTGCCAAATCTTCTCTGTTGATGCCAAACTGCTTATTCTCCTATTTAATCTTGCTTGGTGTCATTCATACTAGGATTAAAATCCTCTGTAGTCAATGACTGCCTAAAGCCTAGTTGTCATGGACATCATCATCACCAATGGATAATCATCAATGGGTGATTATCATTTGTACTGTGAAGCTGTCCAATTAGCTGTGCAGTGTTTGCCTGAATCTCAGCTGAGAGTATAGCCCTTTTTCACTTCAGAATTCATCTCGCTACTTCTGTATGCAGTCACATCATCAATAAACACTAGTGACCCAATTCCCCTGGCAGTCATACATGCCCTTGTCATAACATTAATTCTACCATGTCTGACCAGTTAACTTGTTGAGCTCATGAGCATGACGCATACCACATCATCTGTTAGGTTTAGACACAAAAAACTACTTGGAAATGTCATGGTCCCCTCTCCTCTATGTGCTGACCCACCCAGTCTCTGTATCGCCTCTATTTGCTCTGTCTCTCCGTGGACTGGAGGGCTTGTTAGTTGGCGATCTTGACTGATCCCCCTCCCAGAAGTATGGCAGGATGCCTGGGCTCCAGTTTGATGCACCTGTTCCTCTTCATACTCACCTGCAGCATTTAGCCTCAGCCCTCCTTGTCACCCCTCACCAGATTGTTGAACTACTCAGTTGATCATTTCTTTGTGCATTTGGCTGCCTACTCTGGAAATCTGCCTACCTAATTCACCCTTTTGCAGAGACTTACCTGAGATCAGAGAATAACCAATCCATAAGTGCACCTGTGGAACTTTCAAGAAACTTATCTCAAAGCAGAATATTAGTGAATATTAGAGAATAACCCCTTGTGTTGAGACTTAAGACTCTCGGAGAGCAGACCTCAGCTCTGACCTTAAAATTAAGAGTGAAATTCCAGTTTAATTGAAATATTCCTATCTGTTATACTCACCTAAACTATTCATTAAGCCTGTTAAACATTTCCAGTGGATACAATATTGAATATTTTGGGTGGTCTAGGTAAAATGCTCACAACAGTAAGGGAACACATGAAAGTGACCGCGTGCTGTTCTGGCTACATTATGGGAAATGGAGCCAAATTCAGCCTCTCAAAACAATGTTTTTATTTAGTCAGACTTTAAAAAAGGGGGGAGGCTAAGAAATTTCACAAAAGACCAGCATAGAGAATCAGGTTCGTTTTTAGTAAAAGAAAAACAAAGTCGGGGACACATACCTGTTGTAAATGTAAGACACCAGCTGAAAAATAGCTTTGATCTACAACAGTCAAGGCACACAATTTAGACTTAAGAGTATATCATTATATTCAGAGGCTTTTAGAACCCAGGTTCATACAGATACTGTCTAAGATGAAAGTCTATGGCGTGTTCTTAATTGCATAGATAGTTAGTTGTTGTTGTTTGAAGTGATGCATGATATATTTTTGATGCATCAATCAGTCATCAGCCTGAGCTGCTCAGTAGCTCTGAAACACAGCTGTTGGAAGCACTTAAGGTACTTAAAACTTTTTAGCATTTCCCATCAATAATCACAGCCATTACTTTAGCTCATACTTAGTTAAATATAAAGCCTCAGAATCCACACATTCTTACTCTGATTCACTGTAAGTTCCTCTGATGTTATTATCTTACATGTTCATCATGATTCAATTTTCACTCATCATAATAAATGCCAACTATTCCTACAGAACTTGCCTGAGAGTCATCAGATTGTTTTTTCTACAGTATCAAAGTAATGCAGTGATAGCTGTCCATACATCTCTGTGTACACTTCAAACATGAGCTATTTCAGCGTGCTTTTTGCTGTGCCACAAAAGAAAGTGGCCAGCACTGCAACTACATTTACCAACACAGGGCTCACAGTGCTGGACTTTGAAAACCCCGACATTGTTTTTAAAAAGATGGAGACGTAGAGACACTTGAGTGTTGTTGCTTTGACTCTACAAATTTCCTGATTTTCTAAATATAAATACTCACTTGGAAATTTTACTTCAGCAATTCGAGATTATGACCATGAAGATTATAAATTTTTAAAACTTTGAGCCCACATTTGTCAAAACTTCCATCATTATAATATCTCCATGCATGGGGGATCCAACCTTCTTCTGTCTAATTATGGGACCGTCTCCCTAACCACCAGGCTAATCTGATGCCTGATGCATTAAACATGGCCAGCAGGTCTAGAAATTAATATAGCAGAGCCACTGAAAGAAAGTTGTAGCACTCACTTTTGGAAACATTTTTGACTCTTTTCCCCGTGTCTGTAAATGTGAGCGTGTGTGAGTGTGTGTGAGAATGTCTGGACCAATAAAGGTTATATTTACCATTTGTCTGGATGGCGAGAGAGGCAAGGGGGCAGTGGTGTGAACTACTAGAATTCTGATGACGAACATAGGTGATCACGTACAGTCTCTCTGTCTCTCACACACTCATCCACACAAACACACACAACAAAAAGGGTGGTTATTGCGAATTTAATTAAATGTCAGGGCAGCTCCCATTATGGTGAATATCCAAAGTCTAAGAAGCCTGGAAAGAATGGGAATGATTAGGAATCAACAGGAGTTCAAGGTGGATCAATAGGAATAACTAAGGAGACAGATGAGATATGCGTGAGAATAGCTGGACGCCTGCAGAAAGAATAATAGTCAGAGGAATATATTAACAACCTATGCAAACCCAATTACACATTCAGTTTTCTTCTTCTTATACTTGCTATTGACTTTGTTAGCAAAAGGAGACTTAGGAACAGATTCATCAGCAGCTGGAAACATAACTGATGAGTCATGGGTACTAATCAGCAGTCTCATCCCTAGCTGCAGATTTAGGATTCCGTTTGTTCTATGACGTAGTAAATAACTTATTTTGAGCCTACATTAATCATTTTTAAGACTTAAATACTTAACTGAATAATATTAAAGTTAGGCTTTAAGTTTGCAAGGATTAGACCACAGAGAATTTTAACCCAATGTCTACAAATCATTTAAGTAGCCCTCAGTCCAAAAGCCTGTGACCTCAGATGTTTCCTGAAAAAGGAAGTCCATGCATTTATACTCAATACCTATCATTATATTAAACATTTATAATGTTAAACTTTAATTCCTACACTGGATTCAGATTCCCTTGCAAAGCATGAGGGTGCATTCAACTAAGCTTTAATTCATCTCTATGATAATATCAAATTGTATTAACTTTATTCAAATGCAAACTCAACATTTCCTGTTACCGGCAAACATTGCTGCTGGGGTATTAATAGAGCATTATCACCTTATATTACCACATACTGCATATGGTAGTTCAGAAAAACGTTATACTACAGGCCTAGATTTTGTTTTTTGTGGTCTTGAAGCTCAGACTTCTCATACATTTTTCAAAGAGAGTAAAAAAAAAAATTTACCCTTAAATAATTAGGGAACATAACTGGATAGACATCAGCTGAACAAGTGAAGATAAAGGGTTCTTATCCCCCCCTGCCCACTTTGTTTTCATATGTGTAAATAGTAATAGTAATAACAGTTACTTGCATTACCTAGCCTAACACTTCTAACTTGTGTCTAAAAGCCTACAAAATCAATTGAGGGAACTCCTTCAAGACTGTTGGAAAACCTTTCAGATGACTACCTCATGAAGCTCACCGAGAGAATGCCAAGAGTGTGCAAAGCAGTAATCAAAAGCAAAGGGTGGCGGTGTGGAAGGATCTAAAATATAAAATATGTTTGGAGTTATTTCACAATTTTTGTTTAAAAGCCTGTGAAAACAGGAATGCAATTTTTTCTTTGCTTCTACTGGGAATTTACTTTATTTTTCTTAGTTAGCCAGAACAGCTTTCTAAAGAAACAAATGTGTGACTAATACTTGTTTAGTTCAATTAAGTTTTATTACTCCAAGTAGCCAAAATGAGGAAATTTATGTTCACAGTTAGTGAATAAAATGAAAGATGATTTTGTGGCTGTTAAAACAAAAACGAAATAAATTTTTAAACTTGATTATATTAATAATTTACTGTTTTCGGGACCTGAACTATTTCCAAGGACATTTCCTAAATTCAGGACATTGATATGCACACTCATCTCCAGAATAGGCGGATCACTAGAAAACATTAATAAACCATATCGTTATGCAAAGATACAAAATATAATTGTCTTTCATGGTCTGTTCTTACATCATGATTCAGGTAACTCTGTCTAAATCCAACAGTAACCCTGCTTATTATACTGGAGTGTGGATGACTTCAGTGGCATGGCTGTAATTGCTACATTTATGATGATTAATCACTACATGATCAGATTTGCATATTTAATGGCTTGGGGTCAACCAGTTGTGACCGTGTGTGCTATCCAAAAATATTCAGAGATCCAGAGAAACATGCTGAGTGTTAATAATCATCTGTCTGCACTGGGCGGTTTACAGTAAAATCCTTTCGATGATTAATGTGTCAGCCAAGATGTCCACTGAAGGAGAAGAAACATTCTCAAACTGAAGCTGACCACAAGCTTGAAATCAGTGAAGATAAAAGCGGGGAGATCATAAAGGATAGCCTTTTGACTTCGGTGAGCTTTTAGGAATGTGCATAGGTAAAAGATCAGAAAGGTAAGAAGGTACTAAACCATTTAATGACTAAAATGCACTGAGAAGCATTTAACAACACCATTTATTTGCTTAACAAATGTGAAGTTGCAGTCAAGAAGTCAGAGTAGCACAACTTCTGATTTTGCTCGGGTTGAGAAAGTTTAATGCCATCCACTATTTTATGTGCCCCCAGTGCACACTGTAGGATAAAAAATAAAGATAAATAAGATCAGATGATATATCGCATCATTTATTTATTTTTTTACATAACAGAAGATAATGTTGGCTTAAAAGGCTGAATATCCATAAAAGGTCTCAATATATGCTAGTATTTGGTCTCACTTGCTTTTGCTTTAATGGCAGCAGAACTTGAGCTACATGGACTTCACAAGTTTGTCTAAAGTTATTGACGGCTTTTCAGTACTGAAGTCATTATTGAGGTCTATTTTTTTGTATACCAAGTATTTTATTCCTCTCCCTTACCAATTTCTTCTCATCTGAGTTTGGATCTTCTTCTGGACCTTTGGCAAGCAAAATGCTGACATTAGAATTTTAAAACAAGGACTTTATTCAAAAGTGGCCTTTTCAGTCTCACGTTCCTTTACCATGACGTATCCTTGCACAGCTTTCTGCTCTCGGCTCCTTCTTCTTCCAGGTCCCGGCATGCTACTGACATAGGGGAGGCATGATTACAGATGTGCTTGTCAGCCTCCCCCTAGCGCCGCCTCCTAAACGCACTGCACCAGCCCTCCCGTACAGCCAAGCGACATACAACACCCCACACCTGTACTTATGTACAATTAAACCGATCATCTTGAAATCTGCAGTTGTTTAGAAACGGATCCAAGAGACGTCCCCAACTTATGTAAATCTAGAATTCTTGATAGATCTTCACTGAGTTCTTCCGACTTTTCCATTATATTAAGTATTGGTCAGTCCAATTAGTGCTGGCAAAGAGAAACTACCAGTTGTAGTCAGTCATGGTTACTAGTGCAAGTTTAGAGGCTTTGATTTTGACAAGTTCAACAACATTGTGAAACCTTCAGCATGACTTATTATTAAAAGCTATTAAAAGTGAGTGCATGTATATATTTGAGCCTGTAGGTATAATTATAGCCATGTTGATGATAGAAAATCCAAATTCAATTTAAACTGTGCATCCAATTCTTCTTTTTAAAGTCATTAAAGCTGTATGCTGTTCCGCCTTGAGAACCTACTTTTTTCATCACACCATTGTCACTTAAGATAAATCAGATCTTGCATAATGAAGTCACATTAGTTCAGAGGTAGTGCCTTATTTGACTTGGTTATATTGTTATTGACTGTTGTTAAATGTTTCTTCTCTTCAACAATGGCTGTCTCATTCTGGTTCAGGTATTAATTTTCAGAGCAGCAAAACACTCCCAAGACTTGTATATTTCCACCACCATGTTTTGATACATTGCATTCATCAGTTCACAGAACTTTACCAGCCATCCACTGCAAAATACTTAGGCCTCCCCTTTGAAAAAAGAAGGGTGTAGAGGCTGCTAATCATCCTCTTAAATTACTGCTAGACAGCATTCTTTTCTCAAGACTTTTCTGACAGTGTTCTTCATTTAGTAGATTCCATAAAATTGCTTTTTTCGTGTTTCAGTGAACAAAGCTTGATGGATTGACTTTCTGATGGTGTTGTATACTTTACTGTTTCTAATTGTGCTTTAGGGAAGGGATCTGGTTTAGTTTACTTCAACGTCTCAGCCCCAGTATATGTTTTAAAATGCTGAGCAATGCTAAGCACATCTTGCCTATAGCTCTGCACCATACAAACTCATCTCACTTTAAAGGAAACTAAAAATATGTGGAAGTATTTCTTTAAATAATTACTTCCTGTTTTTGTATTAGACAGGCTTGCAGTCATCTCAGCAGGGTCTGGTGTTTAAAAGCTGCTGCTGTTTAACAGTTATGTCACTTATCAGCGTTTCTATAGACTTTCTTATTAAGATTCTTTTATCAATTAATATATCCCAGTATCTTCTTATTTATCCCATCCTGTCAAAGTGTGATAAAATAGTCTTTGAATGTGTGCGCGTGTGTGAGTGTCTGAAGCAGTACAATACAGTCACACATATACAGAGTATAGTGTTAAGCTCTGAACATGTCTTAATGCAGATCATATCTTGACAGAATTCAATTTCCCATCTGAAATTAAAACCCTTTGCAAGCCCTAATTGCTCTGAAATTGATAGCAAGAAGTGAGGTGAGAGCTGATGCGCTGTGTGCTTTCCCTCACTCATGTGGTTGTCTTATTTTTAATATGAATTTGATGGATTTTTTTTTTTTTTTAAAACAGAGTGAGAGCACAGAGAGAGAAGTGGAGGAGGTAAAGACTTATTAGTTTTCTGTTGAGATTACTGAAAGAAAACCCAAAACATTTGACTGAAGGAGTGAAATGAAAAGTCTGCTATGGAGGTGGAGAAAATGGAGCAATGCACTAGACTAGAAGGGCTTAGGCAAAATGTTAAAGGACAGCCAGATTTAAATCAGGCATCTTGCCCATGACTTGTCATTACAAGAGGCAGGAGTTAGTATCAAGAACACCTCTAAAGTCTAATGGTATCTGACTCAAAAAGTCATACTTTTTGTATATCAGATCATTCAAATTGTCCTCTTCAGTGTCCCACTGACAATTTTAAGGTGATTTTAATGGTTGCATTAGACTGGGAAACTGTATGAAGGGTTAGTGGTGGCATGCCCACTCCCTCACATCCCAAAGACTCTTCCATTCAAGCAGTATTCAAGAATAATCAACTGCAGTAATTAGTTGCCTATTCAGTCTTTAAATCTTCATTTACTTAATTAAACAACAGAGGGATAAGTGTGCCAGTGAGGTAAGGAAAAATTGTGCTTGTTTCCAATACAAATCAGGTTGTTTAAGCAATTTGTTGACATAATGTGTTATTTGATCATCTCGATACCGGAGTGATGAGCAGTGTTCTGCCTTGTTTTGAGACAGAATGATTCCAGAGATGATGGGGAGGAATGAGAAATGACATCAGGAACAAATAATTATTTTATTTTTTATCCTAACAAGTCATATGTCTGTTTTACTCTACACAAGATATATTAAATGTAATCCTGAGTTTTCCAGAAGTAATTTAAAAATAAATTACACAATCCTGAATATTTAATTGTAATATACAGGACCTAAACAGTTTTGAAAAAGCAAATATGTTCTATGAAAATTCTTGGCTAAAAGATTTGAGGAAAGTTTTTTCTATTTGCTGGTGTTTTCTTAAGTTGCAGTCTGTTTGACCTCTTAGGGCCAAGGCAGACCATGTTTTATTTCAGTGTCTTTATCTTACAGTAAAAAAGCACTTTGAGGTGACTGATGTTGTGATTTGGCAGTATGTAAATAAATTTGAATTGATCTAAGAAATAAATAACAGATATTATATTCTTCTTAGGGAAAATAGTAAGAACATGCTTTGTACTAATATCTAGCATTGCTCCACTGAACAGAAGAAGCCTCTTGGAGGTGTTTTGTATGTTTTCCTTAGGTCACTTACTTCCACTGGCTGTAATTTCTGACCATTCTTGGATGCAAAATTCCTCCAGATGCAAAATGTTTGGGTGTTTTTTTTGACAGCCCTCCCACAATGTTTCAGTTGGTGTCAAATCTAGACATTTACTAGCCCACTCCATAACCTGAGAATGAAGAGAACAGCATACCATAAAATGAACACCATAAATTAAAATTGCCACGTTGTCACACAGAGACTGTATAATAAAGACTGATTTAGCTTGCTGCTGTTTCTTCCAGCCAATATTAGATTGTTCTCCTGCATACTTGCCTCTGGCCTTTTTTGACTATTTATGAAATCATTACATAGTCATTTTACAGTACTGAATGACACACAAAATAGTGTACAGGTTAGTGTAAGGGTCAGCTGGGTGTTCTGGGAAAGACTATACAGCATAAAATGCTGTATAGTCATGCCATTCATGTAATATGCATTTGACTACACCAGGCCTTTTGTATGACACAAATTCTGATCAAAGAATTTACTAAAGTATTTTTTTCTTTCTTTTTTGTAGCAATCAGAGTTGTTGTCTGAAGGCCAAAACATGCTTTACTTTGCTAAGTGGACCATTTGCCATAACGGTCTACTTGATAGTCATATTTTATTAGAAATTTATTTGGATTTTTGAGTTATTACAATCAAAATGGACAGAAAAGAAAACAAGGAAAGGAAGAGAAGTTGGGAAGAGAGTTCGCAGAAGGAGAGGGAGAGAAAAATAGAGAAGAAGAGGAATAGAGAGAGAGAGGGAGAGAGAGAAAGAACACAGAAAATCGGCTTCAACACCTGCTGAAGAAAAAAACAACAGAAACACAGCAGAGAAAGCACGGCAACAACCAACATATGCATATGCAGTACTCCTAATGCAAGATATGTTTAGAGGCACCAGCCGAAAAAGATAGTGTGTCTGAGTACCTGCTTGTACACCTGTGTGCACACCTGTGTGTTCATAAGGTTTGTCTAATAGTGTGTGTGTGGGGAGCCACAGCCCTGCTTTTTACTTTGCTCTTACTATTGGCTAAATTTAATACTGTTAGGTGAAGCAGTTTGCAAGCTATCCAAGTAGCATTTTCTGTTCATATGTAATTTTGCTAATGACAGTTTCCATGAAAGCTTACTTAAAGGCAAAACTATTCTGTATTACTCTGGGAATAATTAGTGTGTACTTTCAGTTTATAAAGCAATTTGCAAACAGCATTTACTAGCTAGCTTACCCCTCAGAGTCTGAATGAATGAATTTAACTGACTTTATTAAAAGAACCGATGTTGGTACATTAGCTTCAAATTCCAAGTGTTTTCCAAAGCTGGCCACCATTTTAAGCTACACTGTAATATTTCTGGTTAGTTTTGTAAAAAAACAAAAAAACAAACTTGTGTCTTGTACTGCTTCAAACAATTATTTGTGTGTATCCCTGCACTGCTAGTTTTCCAAACATAGTTGGTCTATTTGTATAATAATAGAAAATGAAATAATATAAAATAATACAATAAAATACAGTAATTGTTTCACCTTTATTCCACATCTGCATGGGTTTTTTTCTATAAAGATGCCAGCAACAGAGTTTAATAAGGGTGAGGGGATGAATGTGTGTCACCCTCAGGCTTTGCTGTTGGGGCTTTCAAGAATGCAGCTGTAACTAGCATCATACTGCCACCTGAAAAAATCTTATTTCTAGGTGGGCTAATATTTCATTCCCTTCTATCTTCTGTGTAATTTGATACACAGTGCTTATTTCATCTGTTACTGATATTTACTAGCTCCCATGGTCAGGAACCATTATATGCTCTTGGGGAACACTAATGAGGTAGATATGATATTGAAGACTGGTCTTTTTAGCTAAAAAGACATTTAAAATACTGCCTTTGGCTCTTCAGTAGGTAATGCTAAACTTTTCCTAACATGTAAGCAGAAATAAATACTGCTGATTCAGAGATGAGGTTTCTGTGCTTGTGTGTTTGTGAGAGAGTTATATGGTTTCTGCACATTGAGATATGTGTGTGTGTGCGAGTGTGTGTGTGTGTGTGTGAGAGAGAGTTGTAGCTGCTTTACAATGCTGATATCCACCTGAGTAATGACTTTCTTAATGTATGTGTAAGCGACAGGTTTCCAACAAATTATCCATAGTAGGCACAAACACAAACAATGGCTGAACAAGTCAGCAGCAGAATGGATATAAATCATCTATTTCCTATGCAGAGCATTTTAGGAGCTGCTTATAATTTCAAAATACCACCAGGACAAAACCACCAATTTCCTCTGCTAGATCTCAGTGATCTGTAGACTTATTACAATATTAGCATTGAAGGTGAATTTCAAAATAAAAGGCTGTGTGTAAATCAGAATCATCAGGTTCCGAACTGGATGCCCTTCCTTTCTGCATTCATCTTCTTTGCCCCACTTTCTGTTTGGCATTCTGGCACTCTGACACTGGTACGCCAATGATTTGGATGATAATTTTGTGTTCCCCTCATCTCGTTTTTGTCTATCACTGTTATCCTGATTTGACCCAGTGTACTCATTGGCTTTTCCATCAAATGTGATTAAGAAGGTGAATTGATCATAGCATGGACACATTAGAGTTTGAGTCCTTCAACAGTTCTCTTTACTGCTTCATGCACATTGGCATTTTTTTTCTGCTTTGTAGTATGCATGCCGATTAGCTCTGCTGTGCTGTGTCATTGAATACACAATAGCACCCCCATCTTAAAATGCTGAAAACATAGAACATCTTGTAAATGATGCTTAACAGTTGACAGAAAATCTCAAAGTCTCAAAGAGGTTGTGTTAAGAAAAATGGACCTGGGACTGCACCTTAAGAAACCCCTGATTAAATGTTATTTCTGCACTAGGTGAAACATAGAAACTTCTACCCTTTAGATGCTCACTCTATGAGGTGTTCGTTTGGGCAGGCAAGGTTCTGCTTCAGATTGTAGCCCTCATCTCCCACTCTTTGGCCTCCACACCGCTTGCCTCTCTACTTCATCACTCACCTGTATTTAAGAACTATCTCCTGCAGTTTCCTCCAATCTTTGTCGGATTATTTGGATACCTATTCCCTTGAGTTCTCTAGCTTATCGTCTTTGTTCTCCTGCATCCTAGTTTCCTCTGTATGTCTGAGATGTGGCTCATATTCACAGATCTACAGGTAGGTCCATACATATTTGGACAGAGACAACTTTTTCTAATATTGGTTCTGTACATTACTACCATGGCTTTTAAATGAACTCAGGTGAAGTTGAATTACAGACTTTCAGGTTTAATTCAGTGGGTTTAACAAAAAATGTGAGGAACTACAGACTTTTGACTTTTTTTGACTTTTTGACTTTTTTAACACAATCGCTTAATTTCAGTGGTTCAAATATAATTGGACAAATTAAATAACTGAAAATAAAATGTTCATTTCTAATACTTGGTTGAAAACCTTTGCTGGCAATGACAGCCTGAAGTCTTAAACTCGTGGACATCACCAGATTCTGGGTTTCCTCCTTTTAATGCTCTTTTAGCTTTCAGTTTTTTCGCAGCTTAAGGATGGCTTGTTTCACCTGCATGGAGAGGTCTTTTGACCGCATGTTGTTGAGGCAACTGTCCAATTACCTTTGGTTCCTTTAAAAAGAGGGTGGCACATGTTAATGAGCTGAAACGCCTTAACCATTCATCCGATTTGTGGATACCCTCAAATGAAAGCTGACAGTCTACAAATTATGCCCATGTCCATGATATATAACTATAACTGGAATATGTTTCAGTAAACAGGTGGAAAAAAACTTGTGTCATTGTTCAAATATATATATATATGTACATAAATGTACTTACGTGCAGAGCCACACCGTTTCATTCCTCCTGGAAACCTTCATCAGTACACTCTCTGCCTTCATACCTGCCTTCCATCCAGCCTATGACCTTCAGCACCCACTGCAAGGAAACCAGTGCCTGTCCGTGGAGGCTCTCCCACTGCGAAGACAAGTGAGCCAGCTCTCACACTTGGCTCTCTCATGTCCCGAGCAATACTCTAAGCCCTTCCCAACAGTTTCACCTGCACTAATCACTCTCTCCTCTCTCCCAGTGAATTCCTGCTCCGCACCTGGCATCAGCTCCAGAAAAAACTCTTTGTCTGCCCCTGCTGTGTTGTGCTTCAGTGTCTGTTCACCTTTCACCATTCTTTTGCCTTGACAGCAGAACAAAATCTGTAGACTGCACAGGTAAGAATGTAGAAATATCGCAGAATATGAGACAATGTCAGATAAAGTACTACAGGAGGCTAAGATATTACGCGTAATTATACCTGTATTTAAAACTTTGGAAGAAAGCAGCAAATTTGTTACTTTTATTTGTGGAGTTAAATTCTGTTGACACAGTTTTGGAAGAATTAAGTAGTTTTTAAATGGATGAGAATAAAATAGCAGAATTACATTGATTATTGTTAGTCTACGGGGAGATGTAGGCTTGTTTGGCTAATTTTATTCCATTGTTGTAGCAGTTAAATACATTTCTATAAATTTCACAGCCAATTTGTAGTTTATCCATATTTTCTTTCAGCTCTCCAGCAGATTCTTTATCATCATCTTTATCTTTTCACTATTTCTCCAAGCTGCTTTAGGTTGACTATGTATATTAACAGTTCTGATGGGAGCGTTATGATCAATAATTTGATAGATGTCATTAGAGAAATTGTTCATCATTTCATCACATGCTCACAGTACTGGCAATGTGCGCTTTGAAAATTCACTAATAAACAGCATTAGGTATTTTCAACCCACATGGCATCAGTAGTAGTGTGACTGGTCAGACCGGGTGGACCGTGATGAATTGGCTTCACCAGCTGTGACAAAAGTACCTGAACAGATAAAACAATATGATAAAGTGGGAGAAATGATTATTTGACCCCCTGTGGAATTTTTAGTAAGTAGGTATTTGATTCCCTACAACACAGCCAGAATTCTGTCTCCTACAGATTGATGGGTTTTGGCACACAGATTACAAGGTTACATATAAATCAAAGTTCTATGCAATTGGATCAAAAGAAACCAAAATCGAGCTCTTTGGCATCTTTGGAGAAAGAGAAATGCTGAGTATGACCCAAAGAACACCATAGTCACAATGGAGCACAGAGGTGGAAACATCATGTTTTGGGGCTGTTTTTCTGCTAAGGGTACAGGGCGACTTCTGTTGGACTGTGCGGGCTCGAGAATCAACTCACCTGTGACCTAGGAACCTCTCATGCTGTTTGTTTTTTCTCCAAACCAGCACCTGAACCTCTGAATGTCTGTGACCCACACTCAACCTGCCTGCACCCTCTCCACCTGTTTTTAGGAGGAAACTCACCTGCCAACCCAGTGTCTCCCAAATTCATCACCCCAAAACCACAGTAGTGGTTCAGTTCACACATAACGTGAAATATTCTCTTCCCAAGAATAATTCTCATTCTCTCTTCTGGCAACGCTCCCATGAGCTTACCCGTATTGAAGCAGTTCTCATTTCCTCCACCACAGTTCGTATGTATGACAGTTTGTATGACAAACATGCAAATTTAAAAACAAAATTTATATATATATATATATATATATATATATATATATATATATATATATATATTTTTTTTTTTTTTTTTTTTTTTTTTTTTTTTTTTTTTTTTTTTTTTTTTTTTTTTTTTTATTA
>VUQG01000333.1:0-12429 GCA_015106755.1 Etia nguti
TTTTTTTTTGTGTTTTTGTTTTTTTTTTTTTGTTTTCTTGGTTTTTTTTTTTTTTTTTTTTGTTTTGTTTTTTTTTTTTTTTTTTTTTTTTTTTTTAAATCCACTGGCACTGTTGTAATTATGTGGTGCGAATGTATGTCCCCTATTTTTTAAGTTCTTCAAAAGAAAACAGCATATTGTTCAATTTGTCTTTTGTAAAATTGATGCAAAAAATTCAATAAAAATATTTGGGGGAAAAAAAAAAAATTCCCTGCATTTTGTCAGATATTTCTATCCATTTGTAATAATAATAATAATAATGATATTTAGATCACTTTATGGATAAAGTTCTCTTATCACTGAAGGAATATTATACCCTTAAAAATGATAAGATCTTTACAAAACTGAAACATACCTGTTAATTAAATCAACACAAATTAGTCAGATGTACTAACACCTGTAAAAAGGGATAACCCCTAAGTTTACGGAACCTTAAAAAGAACTAGCTTTACCTCTTCTGAAGGCAGCACTTCTGTAACATCGTCGTCGTCGTCGTCTACATGGCCTGACGTCTCAGCAGTATCTTCCTCTTGCAGCAGTGACACCACGGGTGGAGCCTGGACAGATGTGGTTTCAGTAGATGATGAGGCTGCTGTGCTGGGGACAATAATTGGCAGTGCCTGTTTGCCCTGAATGGGGGCGGGAACTATTTTTATCTGAAGTGGAGGAGGCGGTGTAGCTGTGACGGACACAGGGTGGCCTGGTGTTCCCTCCCGGGGTTTGGCCTGTAAAGGTGGGGGCGCTGGCGCCATCTGCTGGAGCCGAGGTGGCGGCGGGGCATTCTGCATCTGCAGCAATGGAGGCGGCTGACGCGAGGCGTTCGATACCACGAGGGTAGGCTGCAAGGCACGGACCCCTCCAGGCAACACGGTCACCACCTGCCCCCCTCCCTGCAGAATGTGCTTGGGGATTATGATCTTGGTGATGGTCTGGGTCGGGGCGACTGAAGCTGCTGGAGCAGAAACTTTGTTTGCCCCCGTGCGGGAACGTGTGGTCACCTCTGGAACATCCAGGATGATGTTGGAGGCACAGATGTTAGTAATGGTGTTCTCTTCCATGGTGCTGTTTGTCACACGGGCTCCCTGGTGACCCACAGAGGGAAGGGCAGCAGGAGTCGAGTTAACCACAGGTGGAGGAGGCGAGGGGGCAGTTTCCATCTCCTCGGTAACAGGCTAGAATGAGGCCATATTAAATACACGAGAAAAGTGAGTCGCAAGAAGCACAGCAATCGTCTGGTTTTCCTCCAGAGGATAACATGACGTTACCTGTGAGAGCTGGTTGGCTCTGTAAGCTGCAAGCGCTTTCAAATACTCTTTTTTGGCTGCTTCTGTCTTTCTCTTGTACACCTTATAAAAAAAGAAAAAAAAAGTTTGCTTATTTTACATAGATGCATTTTTTTCTAAACTATTATAATAAATGTTGACATGCTAAAAAGGAGCCATTGTAAAAGGGGGATTCTACATATTCCTTCTTTGTTTGTCAGTGAAGGCATAACTATGCCCACACACCTGTTTCTGTTCCTCAGCCAGGCTGTCCCACATGGAGGCCACGATCTTCGACACCTCCCCGAAAGAAGCATTGGGGTTCTGGCCTTTAATCGCTGCCTGGGTGTCTCTGAAGAAGAGTGCGTAAGCTGACACTGGCTTTTGGGGCTCATTGGGGTCTTTCTTTTTCCTTCCTTTCTTCGCTCCAGCCACCGCATTCGCTGATGCTAGTGCGGCAGGTTTACCCCCACCCCTCCGGGCTGTAGCAGAAGAAATGGATGATGGAGGAGCCGGGTGAGACGAAATGTTGGGGAGACCAGAGGAAGAGGAGAGAGACAACGGAGAGTCCACCAGAACACTCTTCTGAGAAGGGAGAGATTTGATTGGAGAGATGGGAGAGCACGGTTTAGCTTCATCATCTCCAACTCAGCAGTGACTGTTATTTAAAGTACTGGTTACGTTTTCCACCTTCTCTCAATTTCTTCTATTTTCTTCATGTAACTCTTACTAAACGATGTCAGATGTTCAAAGAAATTAAGCGATAAATGCATGTCAAGAAAAAAAACCCTACATCACTGAAATAAATTTGCCGGCCCCCTAAATTTATGAGCAAAATGTGGGAAATTAAGCATCAACAATAGCAATCAAATGCTTTCAGTAACTACAGATTGGTCTGACATTGTTACTCTTCTTTGCACGATTGCATTATTGAAGCCACATTGGAGAGTCTGTCAGTCTGAACTGCTCTTCTCAGGTCAGAAACTATCTGTGGGTTAAAAAAAAAAAAAAAAAAGTCCAATAATACACTGGCGTTGCAAAACTATACAGGTGTCTCTTCTTACCTTGAAGTCATCCATGTCCTCATCCTGTAAAGAACCTGCTGGGGATGGTGTTGCTGACAGAGGCTGCTTGGGTGCCTCTGAAGGGTGGCCAATGTTTTCACCTCCCAGACCCAGTGAAAGCTCAGACTGGTTAATAGTAGTAAGGTGACCACTTCCCAAAAGACTATGACCAATGTCACAGAGCTGAACATCAATGGTCATGGGGGAAGAACTGCTGAAATGTGAACCACCAGAGTTGCCCAGTTCCTGTGGAGGAATTAGAACATGCAAAAAACAAGCTGTAAATAAACTGTAGAGCATTCAACAAACAGTATGGTGTGTGCGAGTCCACAGGTAAGGTACTTACCAGGGCTGAAGAGCTCAGCAGGGCTCCTCCTCCTGACTGGCCCATTCCCCCGAGGTTCTGCTGCTCCAGGCCTTGAGAGCCAGAGTTTACAAAGGTGGAAGCAAAGGAAGGGTCATTGGCTTCTACCACAAGGTTGCTAACAAGGCTACGGGAGCCCGAAGGTCCCCCGGTTCCCTCTGACCCATCTGAAAGCTCGAAGTGGGCCACCGCATCACTGATGCCCAGCGATGAATCTGGATCAAGGGAAATCGGGGGGATCTCGAAAACTTCATCCCCCAGACTAGGAGTATGAAATGTCTGCTGTGTGTGAAGGAGAAGAGAGTAATGAGTTAGTAATTAATGGAGTGACGAAGGATCTATATAACCAGAAGGTGTGACACTGTATTATCATGCAGTTTCATGTAACCCACTCACCTCTGAAGACAAAAAGGGGTGTCCTGCTCCACTGATGGTGAGATAACTGTCACTGCCCTCCGAAAACTTAAAAAACAAACAAACAAACCAAAAAAACCCCACAGATCGTTAGCTGTAAACTGCCGGTTCGATACCGTTAGTCCAAGAGACCTTTCATAAAAACACCGGTGTCGGTAAGTTACCTTATTTCCTTGGGAGTATCCACCATATGCTTGAGGGTCCAAAAACTCTGAGTCAACATTTTGAGCACAACCGTCCGAGAGCTCAGAGTAGAAATTAAGGTCCATTGTGAAATAAATTATTAGGTAAAACAATCTCACACACTGTTCACTTTGTTTAAAATGGGATATTTCTTTTAAACTCACACCAATTTAGAGCAGCTACGCGTGTGGCAACTAAAAGTGCTAGCCGCTAGCTAGCTAAACACTGCTGACTAGCATCACGTTGAGTTCGAAGAGATGTTGTACCTTCGTCGTGAAGCCCGGGGGAAACTAGGATAAGGGGAGTGATTCAAGGTTCCTAGGAACCAAAAACTCGCATATTAGTTAAATATTATGTGTTATATTATAGCCTCACAAGGCAGAGTTTACCGGAGGCCCAAAACACACCCATTCAAACACCGGAGACCTTCTACTGCTGTGACTAGCGCCCCCTCCTAACCGACAGCAGTATGTTGTGCTAGATTCACGGGCCGTGGGAAAAATTGTAACCGTCACGTGTAGCGGTGCCTGTGTTTTTTGTTTGTTTGTTTGTTTTGTTGCAACTTGACAGCTATGAATGAATACCACATGAGCTTGTTTAGAAAACGAAAGTAGAACAGGTGTTTCGCTTTTTTTTTTTGGCCTAGAGGAAAGCACTCAAATGTCCAATGTCCATATTTCTATACTTACATGGAGTCTTCAACCATACCTCACACTTGATGGCCCTCCGCAGACTTTTCCAATATAAAAATGATATATCAGGATTATTATGAGGTAGTATTTTGTAGGTATTACATGTAGTGATTTAAAATCTGTTTAAACGTCACTTCTAAACAACTAGTGTACCACTTCATTAACTAGTTCAGTGCTTGTTTGCTTTCCTTTTATTGGCTCGGTTGTAATATTTCATGAGCCCTTTATCTCATGTCTGTATTTCACCTTTCTTTACAAATTTAGAAAAAGACCAATTCAGACTGAAATCAAAATGTAAAACTTGTCTAAAACAAATGCATGTATCCCAATTTTATTTTTGGAGATGCAATTGTCTCCTCTAAACACAAAACCTACATTTACCGTCTTGGTGCTATTGCTCATCTTTAATTCTTTGTGAATATCAATATACTGTTCAGTTCTAGCCTACTTATAAAACCATGGTACATATCCCAACATAATGGACAGTAAAAGAATCTGAGAAATGCAGAAAGTTTTAATCACCCCTCATCCATTTTGTAGTTTTTCTCTGAGTCAGCAGTAGCAGCCGCACCAGATCAACAACTCGAAAGGTCCCCATTAACCACTATAAACATCACTGGTGTTGGCTAAACTTATTTGATTTCTATACGCAAAAAATATGTCCCTAAAGCAGCTAATCAAATTTGGATATTTGCTTGATTCCAAGTTCTTTTATGGCTGCGTGAGTCAGAAGTGGGAATCACCAGACAGCCCACAATATGATATCATAACACAATATTGCAATTGTTAACATTTTGCAATATGCTGAGTGTTGCACTAACATGCATTGCAATCTATCACTTTTTTTTTGAAATTGCAAATTATGTCCTCAAAGTTAAACTTTATATCTTAATATCTATTTTATCCACTAGGATAAAGTTCAGTTAATTTTTTTTTACTGTCAAACTTTCCAACGCTGTGACTAAAACCGGCCATAAATGTTGCCATAAGCCAGTGTCAGTCTGCAGTTAGAGTGCCAATTACATGCAATCTGTTTCTGATAATACAGCAATTAACTGTGAGAAATCATGGAAATATTATAGTTGTCGTCTAAATAGACAGAAATTCACATTTTACTATTACATTTGTACAGCGCAACCTTCCTGTTTTATACGAATATAACCAGCTGAGTCGAGTTCCCTTGAGTTGTGCTTGTTGACAAAGACTCATTCAGACTGATGGCAACATGTTGGCAATCAGTCTGCATTTATAACATCAAACAGTAATTCTGTGCAATCCTTTAACAATCTGAGTGTGACAGCAGTCAGTGCAAGTCACACTGTGACCGTTTTCATGAAAGTTGCCTCCTATCAGGCAAGATGAGTTTGTAATATTCCCAGAGTATTTTACAAAGCATTCCTGTATTGATACAATATTACGATACTACGCTGTATCGACTCTTTTCCCCTCCACCAGTGAATAGTATGTACGATCACACTACAGGGACCAAAAACAAAACAGAACCATTAATCTCTCTTCCCACCACTATCAGCATTTACTGAATGTAATTATTCCCCTTTTAGCAGAGGATTTTTAATGAACCAATTCTATCAAATCCGAGTTATTTCTCAGGCTTCCTGTCCCAACTTGAGGCTTTCAGCAGGATTTCCTCTGCCCTATGATGTAAACCTCAATCACAGCCCAATCCTCAGGAACACCTGTATCCTAAAAACACACTAAGCTCAAGTTGCACCAAATATAGTGTTCTGCTTACCTTCTCATTTTTGCCTATTAAGTAGATATTAAATACTGCACATCCCTGTTACATCATTATTTTCACACATTTAGCCTCAGAGAACTCAAGACAGAGTAAACTTCACAATAAATACTGCTTTAGTTTCCAATATAGCTTAATAACTGCATAACATATCTCGGTTCACGGAAAATGGGAATAATTGGAGCTCTTATGCATCATCATCTGCTGTAATCAGGGCATAACTATTAAACAGTTCAGGAGGACATTATGTGTACAGACAGCAAACTTCCTTATTGCTTCAGCTGGGTGGAAATCGCAATAACACACACAAACGTGCTTTCACTGTAGATTGCTGTTATTCATATCACAGATACAGTCAGGTCATAAAACAAGAATAGTAACTCAATGCCGTCATCTTTGCACCATAGTACACAATTGACCAGCTCTACATTGTACAATACACCCATCCTCCTATTACTTTTCAGTAACTAATAACGCCACTTTCCCCTCTCCCTCCCTCCCTCTCTCTCTACCCCTAACCCTCCCATAGAGTGAAAACACTAACAGTACATCCATAAACTGGATCCCCTTTAAAGTTCAGACTCGTCTGGACAGAACGAGATCCGGGGGAGATTGTGGGATCTGGCTCTGCTCAGTACACGTCCAGTTTCATGTAGCGCTAGAGGACCAGCTTTGAGGTTCTTAGATAAGAAAAGTGTATCTGTACAGCAGGGGTCCCCTTTTGGTCACGGTTGGGAATGTGATGGGAATTCATAGGTTTTAGGAGGAAGTGGAGGACAATGACCAGTTGACAGGTAAGAAAGCTCAGCTTTTTGCTGTTTTATCAGATGTTAGAGAGGAAGATTGAGGAGAATAAGGACTGGACACGATTGTGTTGGGAAAAAAAACAAAAACAAACAAACAAAAAATAAATTGATGGGTGCAAATCTGCTCCTCACATGGAAAAAAATCCTATGTAAAACGAATGAAAGATGTAGCAACAAAAAAAACAAAACCCAGAAACAAATTCATCCATAATTTGATACATAATGGTAAAAATAAATGATTAGGAATAACATGATTTGTTTTGGAAAAGGGGACTAAGTCAGATGTGTTTGGAGAGGAGGGTTCAGTCAATCCTCTGAGCTTGATGAGGAGTCAGAGTCTTTCTGTGCTATGATAACATCGTCCAATAGCGCTTCCTGATCCGAGCTGTCATAGTCCCCTTGGGAAAGGCTGTCTCCACCTTCCATTTTAACATCAAAGTCTGGACTGGTGAGGAAGTGATGAGAGGACTCCAGGTCCTCCTCGTCCATCATGTAGGCTCCATCTGACACCAGAGTCTCCTCTTCAACTCCGTCCAGGTTGGGGTCTTCGGGGTTAGGCTCTGGAGTGTGGTGATGGTGGTGGTGGTGGTGATGGTGGTGGTGGTGGTGATGACGGCGACGGCTTTTCTTCGGGATCTCCGAGTGCTCCGTTAGCAGTCGGTGGAACAGGGTCTCCGGCAGAAAGCCCTGTGAGAAATTCAAATTCATTGGAATTAATCATACAACTGAGATTTACTGCTTTTTGTGAGAGGCAATTTACTGCCATCTGACGTCATCATTTGTGCTTAAAAGTAGCATCAAGATCAGTTTTAATCACAGCACCGCTGCATAACCACAGCTGGGAGTGTGGTGCAAAAGCTTTGGATTTATCCTGAAGGTGGTCAGGAAAATCAAATGTGTATGCCTTAGCCTGCTTCATTTCCGACAAGCTGTGCCTGTGTTGCTAGTAGATGACTCGCACTCTCCGGGTTGCTCATTTGCAGTGCTCTTCATAGATTACATTTGTTATTACTGTAACAAAATGACTGCATTCGTCTTCATAAGTTGGCACAATGAGCACAGAACTTTCCACTTCCATTGGTGCCTCTTTGCAATTGCAGCTTCACACTAATATGCCCTACTTTTTTATTAATAATTAATAATGACTTCTACCAAATGAAGTTTTAGAATTATCAATAAAGATAAGAGTCATGTAAAGCTATAGTATCTTTAATACATACAGAGTTCCGAACTGTTTCGGACCACTCGGGTGCTACAGCGTTGTCGGGATTCTCCTCCAGATATTCTCTCAGGTCTTGCAACATTGGACAGAAAGCAGCTCCAACCTACAGAGAAACATTTAAATGCTTGTTAGCAAGGGGCGGCATAAAGCCAACATCTCCAGTCTACACTTGTGTGAAACTGTGCCGCACCTTCTTTCCTGTCCTCATGTTGATGAGTTTGACCTTCTCACTGCCTGTGATGGCTTTATCTGCCCTCCTCCTTCTCTTCCTCTTGCTCCTGTTCACAAGAAGCTGAGGAAACAAGATATGATGAAACATAGTCCCGTACTCGTTTCGCTACAAACTGCCATCAGGGTTTGATTATGAACCAGGACATGACTAAGAGTCATGAATTTACCTCCAGCATGTCTCCCTCCACTTCATAATCTGGGCTTTCCTTCAGCCAGGTGGGCGGGTCCCTGCGACGAGGCATCCGCTCCAACGGATCCTGGAGTCCATCCATGTCAGAAAACTAAAAGAAAGGAACAGATATGATGATAAGATTATCAAGTGATAACAAACACGGCTTCATTTCTGTTGCAGAGGAACATGTAAACCTGACTCTTGTACCTCTTGGTCCTTGCGCTTCTTCCGGCCACTGGCTTCTCCCCCTGACCCATTGGGCATCAAGGCCTGCTTGGAGAATGTGAGCTTCAGGCCCTCCTCCTGGCAGAGTGAGAGGAGGTGGTTTGTATTTTTAACCACAGACTACACATCACAGTCAACAATATTTTAGCAGACTTGAAATAACAGTCTACAGACTCCTTCAGGTAAGCTGAACAGAATTTGCCAGCGTGTCCCTACAACAATATCCAAATGTCTCAACCTTATTCTCACCTTGAGGAGTTTTACAGTAAATTCGCCATCTTCTCCATCTGCCCCTGGGACGGGAGGCATGATGGGGGGTTTACGCATCACCCGTGTGTAAGCCATCTCATCTCCCACCAGCTCCGAGTTCGGGTTGAGCTGAGCTTCAGACACGTAACGCCGGCCCGAGGGCCACTGACCGGTCAGCACAAGTGTGCACAAACTGTCCAGGCGGTTGATCAACACACGGTCCTGAAACAAAAATAATCCCATGAGTGAGTCTTTCACCGTGACAAAACCCCACACACTGTTGTAGCTTCACACGTGTATAGATTAAGTGGACATAATTTACCTTGGGCCAGTCAACTCTGAGGGGATCAGGAGGAGGAATGCCATCCTGAGACGTAGTCATGGAGAGTAAACTATTATCTTCATCAACATCGCACACCTTCATTCCTGCATAGATAGAAAAGAGTAACTTAGCAAACAGATCATTTTCCTCTTATGCCCCACTGAGCATTTTTTCTTTTAACTACCAGCTCACCTCCTTCTACCTCCGCCTCACTCTCTCCACTATCATCGCTGCTACTCGATCGATCTGAGGACGATGAGCCCGAATCAGAGTCTGAATCCGAATCGGACGCTCCCTCCCCCTTCCTTCCCCCTTCTGTTTTCTCTCCCCGCACCTTGCTCCTCTTGAAGCTCCAGCCCTGAGCTCGCATTTTGCCGTCATGGTGACTCAAGGGCGTACTCTGCAAGCCAGCGCTGATTTCACCTGCAAGCAACCCAATATTCTCATCGGTTCCCTCCTCCTTCACCCCAAGCATGTGCTCCTCAGTCTTGGGCTGGCTGAGTGTCATGATGGGTAGTGCCTGGGGTGGTGGAGGTGGAGGAGGAGGGGGTGGTGGAGGAGGAGGGGCCTGCTGGTTCTGGATGAACTCGTCGCGAGCCTGGCTGAAAGTGAACTGTGGGTCTGCGAAGATGGAGAGCTCGGTGCGGCTGACGCCGTGCAGTGAGGCGCCTAGCATTAGCTGGCGATCGTGCTCTGGAATATTCCACCAAGCAGGGAGCTCGGAGGTGGTTGGAGCCAGAGCGAGACGTTCCTCCAGGCAGGGGTGGGGGAGGACTCGCTCACGAAGGCGACGCAGGAGGCTGATACGGTAAAGAGTACGGGAAGCGCGTTCTTCAGTGATGGGGGCCACAGTTTGGGTAACCTCTGCCGGATCTGAGTAACGTGACAGTGAAATATGATAAATCAAGTGGGAAATATGGTAGGACAATGACTACACCGTACAGGGGAGAGAGAAAAAAGCATCAACTAGTTGTTACCTTCACGACCTGGGCGCAGGTGGCACACCCTCCGGCACATGGCAACAAAGGAACGGAAGTATCGACTGAGGCTCTCATCAGTTTTTTTATCTAGACGGGCAAAAGTACGGAAACGGGTCCAGTCAAATTCTGGCTCTCCTCCTTCGGGAAGACCAGGCTCCTTTTTTATCTTCTCTACACCGAAAGTTGACACCACGCGGTAGAAATCACATTCTTCCCTACGTGTCCACCTGGAAGAAACAGGAAAAGTCAGGATGAGGACGGTATTTTGTATAACCAATTCTGAAGTAAAATGGAAAATACTTAAATCTCTGTCTCTATGTGTTAATAATGTGACATGGTAACTGAGTATTTTACCTGTAAAAGGTAATATTTCCTAAATCTTAAGCAACATTTACAAAATAGTGATTTGGTGGGAGAAAATGTGCAGAATACATTTTAAAAACCGTAAATAAATCATTTAAAGATTTTACTAATATGTGTTGAGACAGTAACATAGCAGCAGTATACCTTTGCTGTCGCTCCTGCCGTGCAATTTCCTTCAGCTTGCTGGCCTGTTCGCACCGCCTGCGCCTGCGGTCACCCTTTGCTTCGGCTTCAATCTTCAGCTGCTCTTGTCTGTAGCTGCGCTGGTAAGCTGTGATCAACCGCCGCAACCGTGCTGTGAGGGATGAGCTTGAGGGCCATTCACAGACACCGCTATGGCTAGCTGAATTTTCTATGACCACTGGTGGAGTTGCCTTATCTTCCACAGAAATCTCCTCGTCCACATTCATGGACTCGGCCTGGAGAACAAAATAAAAATTTGTTAGTGCTATCATCCAAATGTATGACATTATCACAGTGCTGCCAGAACCAAATGTGATGGGGCTGATACGTACCTCCTCAAAAAGATCTTTGGTGTGTCTTGATGCAGGCTTAAATTCTGGGTCTTCAGAGTACTTATCGTAGTCACCCCTGCATTTGAAGGGGGAAAAAAAAAGGAAACAATGCAATTACACAAAACTGACAGAAATGTGAAACTGTAAAAGCTCACAGTAAATTTGAAAATCAGCTACTAATCTATAAGCAAATAACTTCTAAAATCGGCCCAGTTTGCCAACGACACTCACTCGTCTCCCAGCTCAGCATCACCAGTGTGCTGCTCGGCATCAATGGCCTTGTCGTCAGGCCGGCCGACTCTCTCCAGGAAGCAGAGGCAAGGATCAGCGCGCATGGTGGTGTACATCTCATAACCTAAGAGCAGGGAAAAGTTGAGGCTGTTAAACGCTAAATCTTACACCACCACCACAGAGCAAGAACTAAGCCTGTCTTTAAACCACAATGAGATCCTCACACTGAACCCACCGTGCTTGAATACGCCAGCCAGCAGTGAGCGGTCTGCGTCAGAGTCCCACCATCCTGCGGGCACCTCCTGCTGCTCCATCTCAGGAATCCAGATATCAACATCCCTGTGAAGAAAAAGAAAACAATGTATGGTATATGGCCAGGACTGGATGCTGTTTGTGTTTGTGTGTGCACAAAGCTATATGTATTAGATACCTGATATCAGCTCCTTTAAGGACAGAATCAGAATGTTCACCAATCACTTCCTGTTTCAAGTAGTATAGCATACGCACCCTCAGCAACACCCTGACAGAGGGAGAATAGAGGTTTATATATTGAAGTATGAATAATCTATACAAATATACATACACACAGCTGACTGGTTCACTAACTTGTTGCACTGATGCTTGAGGTGCTTGCGGTAGCTGTCGTCAAGCAGCAGGGTATCAGGGTTGTACTTGCGGATCCACTCCACCTTCTGAACATCAAATGTACTCTGGGCTTTTACTCTCTTGCCTTTTCTGCCTCTTGGGACAGGAATAGAAAGGCCTAGACACAAAAAAGAATAAATACTGCTGGTTAGCTTTTACACAGATTAACAGATTTGCTCTTTAACTAGCTAGGAACCACAGTTAGGTTCATAAATATTTGGACAGAGAACTGTTTTCTAAATTTGGTTCTGTTCATAACCACAATGATGAAACAACTCAGATTGCTGGCAATGACAGCCTGAAGTCTTGAACTCATGGACATCACCAGATGCTGGGTTTCCTCCTTTTTTTAATACTCCACCAGGCCTCTACTGCAGCAGCTTTCAGTTGCTCTTTGTTTGTTTTCTGTCTAAAGTTTAGTCTTCAACAAGTGAAACGCGTGCTCAATTGGGTTGAGACCAAGTAAGTGACTTGTCCATTCAGGAATATTCCACTTCTTTGCTTTTATAAACTCCTGGGTTGCTCTGGCTGTATGTTTTGGGTCATTGTCCACCTATATTATGAAATGCCACACAATCAATTTGACTGCATTTAGCTGGATTTGAGCAGACAGTATGTGTCTGGACACCAACCTGAATTCAGTTGGTTGCTTCTGTCCTGTGTTATATCATCAATAAACACTAGTTTATTTATG
>VUQG01000334.1:0-32068 GCA_015106755.1 Etia nguti
GTTTCGTTTGTCTTATCATTAAATCCACAAATTAAAATTGAGAAAGTCACTAACGTGCTCTAATTCCGATTTTAGAAAATCAACTGTAAAGTGTTAGGATGTCTTGCTGCAGATTTGTGACTTTACAAAATTTGAAATCAGTAAGAACAAAGCACAGCAAAGGAAATAAAAAAGTTCACATTAATGTTGTCTTTTGTTTGTCTATTCACATTCTTTTTATGCTTTTTTCTGGATGTAAGAACAAAACCGTTTAAATGTAATGTTATAATGATATGCCTACTTTAAGATGATGAAGTATAAGTTTCAGGTTGATTGTGTCATTATGTAACGCTTAGTGTTCATGGACTGTTTAATAGCATAATTTAATTCATGTCAACAAAATCCAGATTCTCCAAATAAAATGATTGGTTTGACTTGAACTGGTGTGTTCTTTTTAATATTCATTCACTTCCTTTCTTCTCTTATCTAACCTAATCACAAAATACAGGACAGGAACAGCTCTGCAGAAATTTCCACTTCTCCAGAACCACCCTGTTGTTCCAGAGCACGTTTTATGCAATATCATATCTCATTTTTACTGTAAAACCGACAGGCAGGATTTAATTTCTTTCCTCATAGAGTCGTTCACTAAGCCTTTGGCATCAGACAGCAGCAGGAAAGATGATCTTTCACACCCACCCTGACCATCTGTAAACAGTGACAGAGGATGTGAATGTCAGAGGACACCACTGCCAGAAGTCCTTCCTTCTATGGCCTCTGCTGTCATCAGGGATCTACCAAACTGTGTGTAGTTGGATGAGCAAAACAGGCAGACACTCCCCCCCCCCCTTAGGAAGGTCATACAGTAAGTATGTGTTATTTTGCAACCTGTAAAGTCTACACTGTGCTTCTCCTTCTCGAAGGAAATTAACTACACAACTACTTTACTTTTTTTTAAAACTATTTTGTTCTGCAGATGTTTATGCACGTGGAACAAAAAATGTGAAAACATTACCAAAGAGCTAAACACAGCTCTGTCTGTGTTTAGCTGTCTGCTAATAAACCACTGACTGATATTTGCTCTTGGTTTGCACAGTCCAGATCTGATGCAACTAAAGTACTGACAATAGTTTTTTCATGCTGGCAGCTCCTACTCCTAAAGCATGCCTGCACAGCTCACCGAAAAGGATTTCCAGTGAAGTTACGCATAGCATAACAGTAGGGCTACGGTGTGTTTCTTTCAATAAGAGCATGCGGTAGATGAAAATTGACCATAAAAAGAGTGAAAATTGATGTCACACTGAAATGAGAAGAGCTGGTACTTTAATTCATGGAGTGTTCTTGTGTTGAGCTTGTGTCCTGTTGAGTCACGAAACACATGAGAAAACCTGCAGCCAAACGAATAACAGTAGCTGAGAAACCTCCCCACATGGATCATGCATTGTGTCACAGAAACTGATGTGCGTGGATTTATCGCAGCTCTTATGTGTTAGTGATATTGATATAATTGTAACTGTTATAAATGACTCACTCCTCTGGGTATGATTTAGAGGGCTTGGCCAAAAAGGCTCTACTCCTCCTTCCTTGTGTGAAAGATAGCTCACTGATGTGAGGAAACCTGAAGTAATTCATACATTACGCAAGCCTTTGACTGCAATGCTCTGACAGTCTATATCAAAAAGTATTAGTGCCTGTACCCTTTTCTGATGCTCTTATGGATTTCCTTCTTGGTATTTTCTGTATGAAATTATGAGTGAATAAATTGCATCTTCATTTATCTTCGAAAAAACCTTCTGTGCTGACTGTGATACTCAGCTCTCAGCACTTTACATAATTATATTAGTCTTCTGCTACACCACGAAATTGATTGCCCAAGAAAATGAACCTGGCTTATGCTATAAATTACACCTATGGATCATAAGAAATGTGTTATTTTGTTTAAAATAGTACCTAATATAATTAGAGCTCTAATTCATGGCAAGCTACAAGTGTGGCTATTACAGTAACAGGGTTTGGAATTTAATCTGTCTGCTGGATAAAGAATGATCCTGTGTGGTTTTCATTTGTAATCCCAGACACATTATTTCAGTAAAATAGTCTGTGACTTTTAGATATGAGAGATGGATTGTTGAATGAATAACTATATTCATAAGTTTCTGTATTAAAGTTAACAATTCATCCAAGGAAGTTTCAGCGGTCATCCTACAGCCTGTCCTGTTTTACTCTGGATGCCATTTTCTTGGGAATATTTGCCAGTGTCATCTTTGCTGGAAAGCCTACAGCAGAACACAAGCAAACACCTGATTTAAATATTCACCGGAGAGGAGAATGACACCTGAAACATTTACACTGATGGGCAGTGTTGTTCAAATCACAGAAATGTGTATTTAAAGGATAAGGCTGTCACTGGTTTGTGTTTCCCTTCACATTAACAAATTCCACAAAAAAGACCAAAACCAACAGCGTGCTAATAGGTCTTTCAAAACTGGCCAACTTTCCTGCCGTGTCTGACTCATTCTGCCCCAGGCCAATTTGCTCCCTCTGAAGATGTAATTTTCCAAAGACCACTACAAATAGTTTAATTTTAAAACATAAATTAATAGTGCATTTGTCGGGGGCTTTTTTCAGGCACACGTTAATAAATACAGTACTTGGTGCTGGGGAAACTGCACGAGGATTAGACTTCATATCAACCACTGTGCCTATATCCATTGCACTGAAACACTTAACATTTCTTAAGTGTTTTCAGACAGCAATGAAGTCCTATGACAGACAGGAATAAACTATAACACCACCACCACCACCTATAATAAGTGCTTAAGTAATCCATGCTGGTCGGACCACTTCATTGTTGGTTTTTGTCATTTTTGGATATCTGTGCTGTGATAAAATTAAAATAACACCACCTTTAACTGTCAGTTAAGTAATAATTTATCCCATAATGTCTTCCACATTGCCTTTGAAAATTACAGCACTATTTCTTGTGATAAAGTATTAGCTATGTTACTGCATTTTAATGTTAAGTAAGCACTTCATCTCTGGCTTTAACTCATTGGGCTGGATGCAAGTTGGATCATTTGTGTAGTTTAGCACAGTCTTGTTACCGTGCCTTGATTTAATTTGACAGATTGTGCATTTCAAATACTTCTAATCATAATCAGGCTTCAAATATTGAAAGAATCTTTGTTATCTTTAAAAACTATCACTGTGTCTGTCTATGCCACCCATTAGGTAAGATGATTTGACCTTACTGAATACTTTCTTCAAATTTCTGATTTTGTCAAATGTAATTGTTCCGTTGTTATGACAGCAGGTTTGACACATAAGAACAAATTTCTTGGGGAAAATTTAAAGGAAAATTTTCAAGTCTTTTTTTTAATATTTCTGTCTTCTTTAGCGACATATGCAAAGTCCTTAAGATTTTTTTTATCTAACCTTTATAACCCAAGTTTCACATAAACTCTTGACAGGATTTTTTTTTATCTCCTTTTGGGCTGGACTAAACTTGATCTGACCTCACTGACCTCAAGTTAAAATCTACTATGTAACAATGGACTATAGATAGATTTCTTTTTTAAATGTTAAGACCATTTAAATAAAAAATTTAAAGAAGATCAACTTTCTTTTGCTAGAAACTTGGTAGCGGGGTAATAAGGATTGCCAAATGTCTTAAAATAAGATAAAATGACTGAAAATAAGATTAGCGCTGGGGGTGTTTACTCATAGCAACAGTTCACAATTAGGTTAACAGCCAAATATAACAACCAATGAGGATCCATGTGAAATGATGGCAGGCACCATGGCTCTAGCCATCGCAGTACTGATCACTTTGATCTAGCAGACTCACATATTGAGACAACTATTGGATCACTTTGGCAATTTTTACAGACAATAATTCCTCTGGGGGTGACATTAGAGATCCCCTGTTTCGTTAGTGCCACATCAAGGTGATGTTTTTAGTTTGGGGTAAAAAAGAATTATTATCACATTTGATTCTGACTTTTATGCCCCCCCAGAGGATGAATCTCAGTTTCAACATAGCGATCCCTGACTTTTCCTGTAGTGTCACCAGCTGGCTAATGTTACTACCACTGTGGTTGAAATATCTCAACATATCCTTGATGGATAGTGCCAAAATTTGCTGCAGGCATTCATGATACCCAGAGGATGGGTGCATGCCAGTTACTTTTGTAATTTTTTTAACTGTTCACTTAGAATTCAAGCACATAAAAGCCTCAACCTGTCCCAGCAAGCAAGCCAAAACACCAAAACTGTCAAGACACAAACAAATGACAGTAATTTAATAAAATAATAGAAGATTATCTCGCCATCTTATAGACAGTTTGCAGTGTGTCCCTTTTGAAATCACCAGTCTTAGGAACATTTCCTACTTCTGTTGTTCTCCTTACCTACAGGCCTCTGCATTACAATCTAAAATCCAAGAGCGCAGAGGCAGCTTGCAGGGTTAAGTAATTCTGCACCATCGAGAAAGACATTTGATTTCATTTGTAGTGTGTCTTGCAGCGGGCGGAGGTGAGCCCACCTTTGGCTGCGGGAGGAGTGAAGCGGCACACATATCTAGTGCTGGGAGACACAAAATTGACAATGCATTTATCTTTGAATAATGTAAATGTCCTGAGAATACGGTGGCAGTGGTCCTGGTGTGTCCACTGAGGGTGCAGGGCTGTCACACACCGAGCTCTCTGGCCCCGCTGCAGCATAATGTAGCCTCCGGCTCCCCTCGAGCATCCCGCTGCTATGCTCTGCTCTGCCTCAGGCCCACATTCCTGCTTCAGCACACTGCACTAGCTCCCCACTTAATTTACACTCTGGTAGGAGAGGGAGTTAATGCAGAAAAGCCTGCCAAGTCGAATCTTATCTTCTTTCCCTCCTAAGCGTGAGTTAGTTCAAAGCATAGGTGGAAGGCGGTGGTATTTTTCCAGCACATCTGTGTGATATTTGTCCATCAGAATGTTAAACATAAAATGAAATCAGAGATGTGTGATGAGACTACACATTTCCCGTGTTTGAATAGCTTCTATTATCTTAAGTAGTTGGCATAACTTAAATGGTTCTATGAATAGTGTGAGTTATTGTGTCCAAGAAATGTGCAGCCTTGTGACTAAAACATGTATTGTTTAAAATGGATGGTTCCTGGCAGGCTGACAGTGCTGTTCAGTGAGGCAAAGTGCCAGTAAATTGTTTGTCTTCTGCAGTGCAGCCCTATAATTCTTCTGGGAACCAATGGCATTGTGTTTGCCAAAGAGAATAATGATAGATGGGATAAAATCAAACTAGAGGATTTTGGGATGCACTCTGACCACCAGGCATAATCTGAATTCATTTGTGTCCCCAGAAATAGTGCCATTGTTACCTTTCTGAATTCCCAGTATTTGTCTGTCCCTGTCTGATTTTGGGGGGGGATTGTGTACTGTGTACGTAATGATTAATATCATCACATTTCTTATTCAGTTGTTACAATTTCTGTTTGTTTATTGCCCGGATTGAAATGGTAGACCTATACATTCATGTATAGTCTGCCGTGAGTAACCTGGACTATACAGGAGCTAGATGAACAGAACTGCGAACGAATTAATGCAACTGTAATAAGCACTAGCTTGTAATGACTCCAGTTCTGAGGTGTAAATGTAAATGCGCAATCTGCCTGTTCAAGTGTCCTGCTGGCCCAACAACAGGATCACATCTCCATCTGTTCTCTCTCTGGAGTGGCCAGACAATACATTTCCCCCCACCAGACGTTCCCATTTGCTCGAGCAGAGGTTTTTCCAGCTATTTCTATGGTTACAGGCAGAATAAGTGCCCTGACTGTTTGCTTACAGTTCTCTGACCAGAACTAGTCTTTGCTCATTTGCAGAGACACTTGGGCTATTTTTTATTTTTATTTATTTATTTTTTGCTGAGAAATATTTAAATGTGCTATCCTTGGCTTTCAAGCATTTTGTTGCTGCTGCTGCAGTTCCACAGGACGCGAGAAGCGAAAGACGAGCATGGCTGTCAGTGGAGTGTGATTTGTTGCAAGCCCAGCCTTGCCAACTGTGAGGTGCTGAGGTGTGACCATAGAGATGCCTAACATCTACAGTCGCCTCAGGGCCAGCCAGTCAATTATACAATACTGCCTACCTAGAGCAACGATATGTGCTCAGTAATGGACCAACGGCAGACAGGCCTCACAATTGTTTATACTGATGCCATTAATATACATTTTTTTGTTGAAAGATTTTCATTGTATCAGATAACACGTTGGTCACTTGTGAAAATGATTGTGTCTGCATGAGAGTCTGTTAGCAGTACAGTAAGAATTTGTGTTCGGATATTTTCACCAGGCTGTATCAAAAAAGTAATACTGTGGACCTCGACTGTTTATGAGGACCATGTGTGGGAAACTCCAAGCAGGTCCTTGCTCAAAATAAAAAAAAAGATGCCTCTTCTTTGTGAAGCACTTTATCGTGTGGATGCAGATGTGCTTTTTGTTGGAACCTTGCACCTCATCCATTACACGCAGCCTGCCAGAGAGATAGTGCAGAATGAATCCATTCAAAAGGTCCATGACAGGGCCTGCTGCTCAGCTGAACTTTCTGTGAACTAGGCTCAACAGTGGGATCCATGCATCAAAAAAAAAAAGTTATTTCTCTTTGCTGCTCTGGCCTGTGTTTCATGCAGATTGCTACTATCATCAAGTCTGGCATCCTCATGTATCAATCTGTCAATCTGATATTTGTTTGAGGGCTGTATCTGTCTCTGAGGATTCAGTCTCTGAAAGAATAAGCGTGAGCTTGGAATTTTGTGAGCATCTTGATGCAACAAGGTAAGATTTTGTTTTGGTTTTGGGGGGTTTTTTGTGGATTTTTTGCATTCTGTGTTTTTTATAGCCTATAAAAGCCAGAAATCTATTAGTTAATTTGTTGGTTTTTTTTGCATGGATAAAGAATAATAATTTTATTACTTTTACAGTCTCTATTTTTATAGTATAACTGTTTTCGTTTGCCTTATAATGACCATATGATATTTTAAATTATGTTGTACTTATTATTTCTGTAGCTTCAACTAGATGAATAAATATCTTGGGAATTTGTTTGAGTGTTGGTAGGTGGATTTAGATAGAGCTAGGCAAGCAGCTAAGCTATGATAACAAACTATGGGCTGTAACCCTGTATTTATCAAAGAGATTTGAAAGTGGGCTTAATCTTTTGGTCAAAAAAGCCAGATAGATATTTTTCCCAAATATTTCTTTAAGGCATTATGTTTAAATTATTCACACTACCATTAACATTTACAGGGAGGTGTTAGTGATATTAATTTCTATACCAGCAGCAACTTAAGGAGTAGTTGTGTAGGACAGCAGCATATCTGTTTTTAGCCTTTCTTCTATTGCACATTCATTGTACTCATTAAACACACTCGCTAAGGTTTCATTTGTTTGGAAATAGCAGATCGATGCTGGTCCTTGAGTTTCATTTGAAATGATGCCTGTATTGACTGTTGTGGACAAGCCTTGTACACAATTCGTGTATCAGTTTACAAGGAAGTTAAACAAACTAAAAAAGCCCCCACAAGTCACATGTCAAGTTTTGGTTATGAGAAAAGGAGAAACTGAAACACAGTAAAGTCTAGAGACTGTCCAAAATTATGTACTAGGTTAAAATCACACGTGTATTGGTTTTGCATTCTCATTCATTTTGAATCAAAATGAATATTTTCAGAAAATTTGCTGGTATAAAAATCTGTATTATCAGTCATTGTGAATAGAAAATATACAATACAGTTTATCCATAAGTGATGTTTCACAGTTACATTTGTGATCTTTTTTTCTTTATTAGCTTCTCATAATAAAATAATTTTAAAAATGCTCCAGTTCAAGCAAAAAGGCATCTTTGCCTGACCACTAATGCTACAGAGACTCTGGCACTATTGCCATAGACCTTGGGTTGCAATATGAAAAGTCAGTGGACACAATTTAATTTCTGTCAACAGTCAGGCTCCACAGCCACAATGGATTTCTTTTATGCCTTAGCCTCTGACTCTCACCAAGCATCTGTGTGAATGGAAAACACAGTTTCTCCTAAACCCCTTCCTCCCCTCTTCTCCACCCACTGCTTCTGCCCTTAAGGTGCATTTCATCCACATAGAAAATGAAGTTATATCTGAACTTCGACCAATAGTCTTGCTTGCCCAGGGGAAAGCTCGCCTTAGTATGGCCAGGCAGCAGAGACTGCACAGGGCTACACAAGTCCATCAATCTCCCTCTGTTCTGCACAATGCCTGCATACATATCATAACCATTTGAAAAATATTTGCTGATATGAAGTGGGTTCTTTCTTTAACACAAAATGCAGAAATTATGTTAAACACTACATTTTTTTCTGGAGTTGTGTTACACATTAGATTTCTTTATTGGTTCAAACGGTCCTGACTCTTTATTGTTACAGCTGCAGCATCTTAGACGAGTCATTAGGACCCCGCTTGGTGTAACATCCTCGGACCTCTTGTCCTAAAGCTGCATGTTGAGGGCTTGGATTTTGTCCAAAAGCCTGTGAGTAAAGCCCTCTGATGAAAAATGTCTTGCTGACAGCCCGGGTGCTGTAAATGTTAAAAATGTGACTGCTGCCGCTCCTAATGACATGTAGAAGAGCAGCATGTTTGTGGCTCTTTTGCTTATGGTGACTGACAACTCTCAAGTCTGGTTTGACTGACAGGAAAATAAATTACACAATTTTCTTCTTCAGAGGTGCTGATGTTAGACTTCTCTGGGCAAGGGTTTGTTGAATGTGTGGCTCATGTAAAGAGTTTGTACACATAACCAGACCACCATGCAATATCTTGGACCGCTATTAGCAATGGATCAAATCTTCAGAATAAATCGTGGGCTCTGGGAGGAGAGTCTAGATTTAGCCTAGCTGCCTTTTTTCTCTTCTTTTTTTGGCTTCACAGCTGTGACTCTGGAGAAAGAGGGAGTTGTCTACAAGTCTGAAGTTTAGTGGTTCAATCCCAGGCAACTATATCCTTGGGTAAGATACCAAACCCCAAGTTGCCCTTGATGCATCCATCGGAGTGTGGGTGTGTGCAAATGTTATACAAGGTACTTTGGTATAGAAGAAAAAGCTCTTGTATGAATGTGTGTGTGACTGAGTGAATGAGGCATGCAGTAAAGAAGTGCTTTGAGTGCTAGGTTAAAATAGTAAATGGTAAATCAGCCCATTTACCATTACTCTTACTGGTCTAATCAGCTTCAAGACAGCAGTCATCTGTTTTTTGCTAAAAAAGCTCTGATGAATCTGTGCTACATGCTTAACACCAAATTTAAGATAGACCAAATAAATACTTAGCTGGTGAGGACAGCGAGCTTTTTTGGGGGTATATAAAGAGCCTTCCTCCCTTAGAGTATAAAAAAAAAACGAGTGCAGCATCAACATCCATCAATGGCCACATGGTTTTGCATGAGATGTTATCCAATCACGTTGATGCCTTTTTACTGTGACACTGTGAAATTTCATTAATGACATGTTGCTAACCTTTTCGGATTTCTGCCATCTCATTATAAATCACACCACCTGCCACTAGGACGTTGCTTCACACAACTCTTCAAACCTCCTCGGCTTTTGCTGTTTCAGTTTCAGTACTCTATGTATGTAACTCAGCGAGAAACTCACAAGTTTATTGTTCATTATCTGGTCGCCAATGTTTCCTCCTTCTCTCTGTGTCTCCTCTCTCTCTCCTTAGCAGTTGCAACCAGCTGGTTGTCACATGAGGAGAGCCACCTAAGAGACGGTATGCTCTCACAGATCGTTTGTCTTAATTAAAATTTAATGAAATGCAGTTCTCTTTACTATTGTGTCTTGCAGCTCATAAATGAAACATTGTACTTTATAGCATTGCTCTTACAGTGTTCATTTAGGCCTGCTGAAACAAATGGTATACTAGTAAATATAGTATATAGCTGTTTTCACTCATGAACTTTGGACAATTTTCAGAGAATACAGTTGGGACATTTTTTCACAGTCTTCTCACACAAACCACACAGCAGACACATTCCCTTTACATGAGATGCTCTGTGTGGTTTAAGCAACACATGGCAGCACACATGACGGCCACTCACTAACGGTGACAATTAGCTGCCCTAGTTGCGTATTCCTGCAATCACACTGACTTTGCACTAGAGCGCGGGCAGGTTAAAGCCCATCTGATTCAGCCGTGTTGCACATTTGCATTCTGAAATGAACCTCTTTCAGGTTAATCTTTAGAAATGCCACTGCCTGAATAAATTAGGCTTTCAAAGCCAAGAGATGCCTGTTTTCAGTACTGCTACACAGCCCATGCTATGAATTATGTCATTTCTAACAGCCACTCCTATTGGCTGATATCACAGCCCAAGCGTAAGCTATTATTTGTGTTTTAAGTAGCATGCAACGGAGGAAGAGGCCATGCTAGCTAGTGCTCCATCCTCTTCTGTGCCATCTCTCTTTAACTTGAATAATTTCAATTTTAGATTTGTAACTTTTTTTGTTATTTTATTCAAATTTCTGTACATTATTATTTTTTCTTAATTAAATTTTAAACTTGGCAAAACTGGCAAGGTGGGTCAGTGACTCTCAGGACCACCTCAAAGTGACAGCCACACCAGACTTAAATACCTCATGGACCTCATCAGCTTTGAGAACTGAAGAAACCTCTCAGATGAGAGGTGAAACATCTTCATGAGCCTATGAAAAGAAGTCCAGTTCAAAACAAGTACTTAAGTCTTCAGTGACCTGGGTGACTGGCACCCTACAGACATATTTAAACGTGATCTTTTACCACTTTTATTTTCATTCATCTTTTTTCCTTTCTCTTTAATAAAATATTAAAGAATGCATAAATATTAAATGAATTAAATGTACATCACTGCATTCTCTCATTGTCTTGCTCTCTGGCAATATTTGCTATCTAAAGACAATATGCCTTTACCATGAAAGAGTTTACTTTTTGATGACATGAATGCGTGCCACACATACCTTGCCATGCCTTTAAAAACGTCGTTCATCTGTCTTTCTAAAGAATGAAACACAGTGTGAAATATAGTATGACTTTGTAAGTGTGGAAGATATATAAAGACAAGTTGAACATTGACTTTATGATTTTAATAAACAACGGTTATATTATGTGGCATCCAAAATGTATACAGCCCACATGAAACTGTTAACGCAGAAGGTGCACAGTGTGAGCAGCACTTTAGCCGAGCAGCAGTAACAGCTCTGTTGGTGCATCTGTGTGTAAAAAAAAGAATGCGTTCAGGCAGAGTATCAAGTTATAGTCACTCCCATTTAGTTTACGGGCAGACAGGGTGAGTAAAATGCAAGCTGTTATCCCGCCTGTTGCCCCACTCTACTGGTGTACCAACTGTACTTTGCATTTATGATTTCTTCCAGTTCCTCTGCATCTTCCAATCTATCCTCCAGGATTAGCGTTACTTTTTTGTTTGTGTTGTTGATTTCTTTAACTCCTGCAGGCCTCAACTCATTTTGCTTCATGTTTATCTAAACACACCTCAGGGAGTCATCTTAACCAGAGCAAAAAAAGGTTGCAAGTCATGCTGTTGCTATGGATACTGGCAGTTTAAAGATTCTTTGAGCGATGCGTCTGGATGCAAAAACAAAACCAGAATCGGTGGCAGTGTAGCGGCGGAGATTATCATGCGGACAAAGTGCATGATATATTGAAGCAAGGTGTGAAAAATGTCCAGTGTTCCACAAAGCAAGCCTCTGCGTTAGATCAAAATGTATGCAGAAGGTACAATCGAGTCATCTTGGGTTGTAATAAACTCACACCGATATTCTTCTTAAGTGATCAGTTTGAAATGAGTTTTATAGTTTCAGTGTGCAACTTGCTTGACAGGTGGTAGATTTATGGCTTTAGGCAGAAAAAGCATCTTGTTGATACACTTGAAGCATTTCAGAGACAAATCACAACCACGGGCACAGTGTATGCTGGTGATACTAAATGGCGTATAAATACATTTTTTTTTTTTTTTACCTTATTGACTGATGCTTTGCCTTTATATTGCATAAAGAAAGATTTCACATCCTTCCAAGTTTTTCTTATGTGTCAGACTCACCTTAAGATGGGTTTATTTTTCTCATTAATTTACACAGAACACACTATGACAAAGTGAAACTGCTTCTTAGATATTTTTTTAGCTTAAGTACAAAAATAAAAGAACATCCTACGTGCTAAAAAATCAGACATTTTGGTATGATACTTGCAGTTCATCTCTGGAAAAAAAAAACACTTCTATCAACTGTCACTTTGATTCTTTTACAAACTGACTGGGATACAGCAGTGCCTCATTAAACTACATGTTAACAATTAGGAATGATTTATAGGAGGTCCTATTGGAGAAAAACTTATTTTTGTATTGTAGATCAGAGCTAGGTCCATGAGTTTTTGGACAATGACGCGATTTTTAAAATTGTGTTTCTGTACACCACTGCAGTGGATTTTAAATCAGACAATCGAAATGTAAATGAAGTGGGGACCTTTTTATTTGAAGAGGGTTTACAAAAAATTTGAGAGTTAAAGGTGATTGGACTATTGACTGACAAGCTCTTTCATGGCCAGGTGGCCTTTTCCCTTTTTATTTTTATAGAAAGGATCTAGAGTTAAGTCCAAATGTTAAACTTGCATTTGGTAGGTTCTCAATATGAGGTCCAAAGAGAGGTTAAAGCTACAAAATCAAAATAAACCTATCGGAGCGATAGCAAAAACTTTAAAAGTAGCCAAATGAAAAATCTGATGCATTCAAATAAAGGAGGAATACTCTGGCCAGCTCAGCAACACCAAAGACCACAGAAGACAATGAGAGTTCATGATGACACAATTATTTCTGTGGTTAAGAAAAACATTTTACCAAGTCAAGATTACTCTCCAGGAGATACGTGCATTATTGTCAAAGAATGAATGTAAATACAGAGGGTTTACAACAAGGTGGTTACACTGAGGAACAGGGTGGACAGATTAGACTGTGCAGGCATCTAAAACAGCCTCTGAAAGAGAAACCTTTTGGGCAAATGAAACCATGATTAATTTGTACCAGAATGAAGAGTAGGAAGAAGGAGAGAGGCAGCTTATGACTCAGAGCATGCCACATCATCTGTTAAACATGGCAGAGGTATTTTTATGGCATGGACATGTATGGCTGCCAACACAACTGGGTCACCTTTTAAAAAAGAAGAAAATTATTTAAGAAAGAAGAAAAAAAGAACTAGATCACTGGTGTTTATTAATGATGTGACTGCTGATAGAGGTAGCAGGAGGAATTTTGAAGTTTATGAGTTACGCTCTGCAAAACTGATCAGACGGTGCTTCACAGCGCAAACGGATAATGATCCAACACGGCCCAAGAGTTTCCAGAGGCAAACAAATGGGATTTCCTTCAACGGCCAAGTCAGGTACCTGGTCTCAACCCAAAAGAATAAAAGTGAAGTCAGAGAAATGAACAAACAACAACAACCGAGGATGACTGCAGTAAAAGCCGTAAAGAGCATCTTAAGTGAGTAAATACAGCATTTGGTATGAGTTTTACTCTTTAGGGAGTCATTGACTGCAAAGTTATAAAAATATGTTGTTAAACCCTTTGAACTGAGGTTAAAAGTCAGCACTTCAATCACATATTAATACAAAATTACAGAACTTGTGTCATTGTCCAAATACATAGGGATCCGACGTTCATAGTCACCATGCTGTTAGAGAAGAACAACCACTGGTGGAGCACTCCCCCGATCAGGCCTTCATGGTAGAGTGGCCAGACAGAAGCCATTCGTCACTAAAATGCAGATGACAGCCCACTGAGAGTTTGCCAGAAGGCACCTGAACAACTTGCAGACCATAAGAAGCAAAATCCTCTGGTTTTGTGTGGAGGAAACCAAGCAATGAGCATCACCTCATTAATACTATCCCTACAGTCAAACACAGAGCTGTGGGGATGTTTTTTTTTCTGCAAGAGGGACTTTGAGACTAGTCTGAATCAAAGGAAAGATGTAGAAAAACATAGGGCAATCCTGAGTAACCGTGTCTGCGGTGCTCAAATTCTCTGGCAGGCACAAAAGTTTACATTTCAGCAAGACAACAACCCGCAGTATGTGGCCAAGAAAACACAGCAGTGGCTTCAGAAAAACTCTGCCAAAGACTTTTAATGGCCCAGCCACTCTCTGGACCTGAATCCAACACAGCTTTTCTGGAGACAGGCTGTGCATGTAACATCATTCCCAAGAAGGCCTAATGTGGTTGTGGCTTTCAAAGGTGTTTTAAGGGTATGAATGCTTAAACTGAATATTTTAATATTTTGTTTTATAAAAAATATACAGTGAATCCAAAAACCTGAGAGCTAACTCTGTGTATTCCTTGTTTTAGTGATTATACAAAAGATCCGCAGGCGTTAAATGTCACCATGAAAGCATAACATGTTTCCATTTACATTGAAATATGTTATGTTATCAATCAAGAGCAGAGAAATGTCAATCATGGATGCCACAGAGTGATAAAACATACCTGCTATATATTTATTTAGTTATTTATTTAAAAAGACATTTTTTTCTAATGCACTATTGAATTATTTCGCATGACTAATGACAAATGTTTATGAACTAAGACACTCACTCTCACCTGCACTTACTGTGTTTAAATTCACTGTAACCCAAGATGATGAATTCAGAAAGGGAAGAACTTTTATGAGGTGCGAATTACAGGTGAGGGTCATTAGAGATGATTAAGGGTGATATAATGAGTTTAATCCCCACCTTTGTCTAATATTGGGCTATTACCTTTCTCCCAACTAGCCTTTTAATGTCCTCGCCTCGCAGCCTTTAACATAAATTAGCTAAACTTACCCTGACCTCAATATCTCTGTTCTTCCTTTAATTTGTAGGGGACAGACCTTCAGCGAATTGCTGTTCACGTTAGCTGTTATCTTGTTCGCTGCACCTACGTATGCATCATGTCTTTTCTTTGTTAATCTGCCGATATTAGTACAGCAGTTTAGCTCTTAGCTCTAAAGATTTGTGCAGTTTTACTCAATATCCCATTATAGCTATAGCTGCTAACTGTCTGGCCAACCACCTGCCACTCAGAGGCCAGTTATTATAGTGCTTAACTGTCTAAAGTTTAAAGTCTACAGCTTTAAAAGGTGAGTTATAATAAGGTTCATTAGGTTTTGGACAAAAGTAGAATTTCTATAGTTTTGTCTCTGTACACCACTGCACATTTTTTTTTAAATTAAACAATCAAGAAGTTGTTGGTGTGCAGACTTTTCAGCTTTAATTCAAATGGGTTTTCCAAAAGGTTAGCATTTTCAGAGGCTTAAAAGTAATAAGATGTGGGCATGACACCTTTACTTTTTTATTCCATGACAGTTTAAAAAGCTAAAAACTCTAGAGCTGATGTGTGTTAAACTTGGTTTTTGCTAGATCTCTCAGTATAAATATAGGGTCCAATGAGATGCCAATACATACAAGGAAGGCTGAAAAACTAAAATAAACCTATCAGACAGATAACCAAAACTTTGAGAGTGACAAAAGTCTGGGTCATCTTTAAAAAGAAGGCATGAACTGGCCACCTCAGTAAGAGAAGGTCTGGAAGACAAAAAAAAGTGCATGATGGCAGAATTATTACCACACTTAAGAAAAGCAACCTCACACCATCTGACCAAGTCAAGAACTCTCGAGGTTTCTCAGTGATCAAGTCAGTCACCTGATCTCAACATAATATATTATGCATTTCAGTACCTGAAGACAAAACTGAATGCAGAAAGACCCACAAACACGCAGCAGCTGCAGGTGCTGCAGGTGGCTGCAATAAAAGGCTCCACAGAGCATCTCAAGGGAGGAAACAGCATTTAGCGATGTCCCCGATTTCTAGATTTCAAGTAGTCATTGACTGTGAAGGTTTCTTATCCAAGTATTAAAAAAAATATCTTATATTTAAAATGATGTTAGTTTGTCCAGCTACCTCTAAACATGGTCATATCTTGATTTTTTATTTTTAAAAATCCACTGCAGTGTTGTACACAGGCAAAATTTGTTTTCACAGCAGGCTGTAAACATACCTATTTCACCCCAAAAAGTGAAAAAGTTCAAAATATAATTAATGGGCCCATTAAAGAGGTTAACTAAACATAGCTACTCAAAAAGTGACTTACGTAAAATTAACTAAGCAAACAAAGTATATACAACTTAACTCACAAACTGACCTAAAAACAAAGACGTAGGAGGGTAACTTTTATAGTGGTTTGGTCAAACCATTTACACACAACAGGGGAAACCAAACTAAACATCAATACTATCCAAGCACAAAATAACCTAGCTAAACCTAAAACACCCCGCTTGCTGACAAGCACATGGTTGGTAAACACATTTTGCGCAGACACGAAACAGCCAACTCCCCAAACCAGGTAACTCAAAATTAAGAGAAACATAATTAATATAACAGAATGCATTTTTATTTTTTAAACCCACACAGTACTATTATGTGCGCACTTCATAACATCACTTTTAGGTTTAAGTAAAAAAATTAATGAATTACATTACTAAAATACATGTTTAACTGTAAAACAAAACTAATGAGGGGAGTGTGTGGATGGATTTTACCAATGTGTGGCTGAGGCCATCCCAGTCAGCTTCATTTATTAAATGCTGAGGTTTCAGTTTTGGAACAGCATTTAAAAGTTGTAAAATGAGTCCACTGCATCAAGAAAGGCTAGGAAGAATAGCTGGAGTAATTACTTATGTTACACAACTTCAAAGGGACTGGACTGAGCAATCTTTCATTAATTCAACTGATGTTCTTGTAGTGTAGAAATTTGTCCACTGTTTTGGTTTTCAGGCGTTCGAGTTGCGAACAATAATGCAAGCTGATATGGTCGTGATAACGTCTTTGTGAGTTGGTATTTGTTTGCAGCTGAAGGGCAGCAGTTTAACAGTCAACCACTGATGTAAAGTAATACTGTACATGACATCTACACTCTGTGTTACTGTCATGTTTTTTGGACGGTGACCCAAAGGAGGTGGATCCAACAGCAGCTTTCATGTCTTTTTTTGAGTTTCTTGGCACATCATGAACTGGGAGGAGACAGTCCCCCCTTTGAAGTGGATCAGCTGTATCTGAGCGCTTAGTTAAGGCTGTGAGGAGAAGCTCAGGAGCAGACCCCTGGTTCCATCATTTCATTTACTTTCAGGAAGGGTGAAGGGTAAAGGCACTGGAATGATGGAACGCGGTTACCCAACTCTCATTGTTTTTAAGGGGCGCCTGTATGCGTTCACGTTTCTCTTTAACTCTGAGCTCAGGGGGAAATTATAATTAATCTGTTAATGACAGTCGGGGCTGTCATAAGCTTGGGGAGTGTATAATAAATTGCTGTAATAAAAATTAAGATTGCATGCATCATTGAGGCCTTCAGAGGGTTTGTTTAATGTAGTTACAAAAATGGTAGCAGCTGATGTGGCGTCCACTGCTCTACCAGGAGAACGCTAATTTCTGAGTGACACTTAACCTGCTGTAGCTCAACCACGGCTGAGGGAGGTGAGGAGAAACCTAATGAGTTTTTCTGCGTCCCATTTTGAGAACCACTGAACTGGATGGCCTGGTTTGTTTCCAAAAAAATAATAAAAAAGAACTTGCATTGTTCATGGGAAATTAGCTATATCCCCCTGTAAATCTACCCAATTTCAAAATTCAAATAAAAGTATTCATTATGGTCTGCTGCCCTGGACAATGAATGATTGGTCATTATTTCTAAGTACCAAAACATCAACCACGGGCCCTGAAAATACATACACGGGTTAAAGGTTAGGTTATTCACTTGTTCCTCTTCTCCTTAACTGGAACATGAAAGATGCTGCATCATCTGTAACGTGCCCTTTGACTTCGAAGTCGCAGTTACAGCAGACCGCTTCCTTTTCTTTGAGAGCCAAAGCTTCCTCTGTGGTGCAGGGTGCCAGAAAATGAGAAACCTTGACTTCTGCCCTGGAGGAAACAAAAGAACAAATCTTAAGCATAGATGCACATTTTAGAAAACACTCTTCTTCCTTAAGAAGCACCTCAAAATAACACAGTTTCAACTGACATTTTTGCACAGCTACGCTCATGCATGCTCTCTACTTGTGATCTCTCAACTGTTATCTGCTAACATTGAAAGCATATGTTGGCTGACCAGCTTCCTGTGTCATCACCGCAGTCGTGTCTTGTCTTCTGGTGTTTTTAACCAGAAATATTTGTCAAGGAAGAGACTGGGAACCCTATCTTTGGTTAGGTTGTTTAGGACACAAGGAGCCTCGTTTGGGGTTTTAGCCTGCAGGCAAGCTGCTACATTGCACTTGTAGCCTGACACCAGTTGACATTGTATAGGTGCCGAGGTCACCCTACAAAAACACTGCTCTCTTTCTGGATGAAGCAACCAAACAATGGATAGTTGTTGTTGACAGACAGCCCGTAGAGCTCTAATTGAGACTAAGCTCCCCTGGTTGGGTTTTGCAATGAACTTTAAAGCAATGGCGTGCTTCCTGTCTTGCTGTTCAACTTAGAAAGTGTCTTCTTCTGTTAGAGGATGAGGTTACATTGTTCTATCATATTTATTCTGTAGTGATAACAAACATCAGTTCTTTACCTTTTACAGAAATAGGCCATTTTTAAACGTCGGGATTTGTTTTAAAACATCAGTTACAGTGCAAGTTTGGGCTTTCAAAGCCACAGCCATAAGTCTGTAGCTCAAACATAAAGCTTGTGAGCCAAGTCTAATGGGGCCTCAGTGGAAGGTAGACTGCAGCGGGAGGTCCTCCAGTGTGATTCATCTCTATTGTTTTGCTGGTTTGTTACCTTTCCCTCAAACAGCCTATTGCTCCCGTGGCTCCCACAACAATTATCACCCCACTTGTCTCTCAGCTTGCCTGATAACACTATGTGGTTGTGTCAGCTTCTCCTCTACCGTCCTCCGCATCTTCCACCTTTTTGGTTGTGCTGAATTTAGTCATATATAAACTTGTTATGCATCACCCACTGGCCATGAAAGATAATTATGGACCAAAAGGAGCAATGGGCTTAATTTTCAAAATTAAGTGAAACTTAATAATACTCGCCTAAATCCTGGCAGTGATTAATGACTTGGAGACGACTAGGAAAAAGTGTTATGTACATACAGGTCAACTGCTTTGTATAGTAAATAAACAATGTGCTGTCTTTCTGAAGAATACTGGAAATAAAAAATTATAGCCTACAAAACCGTTATGGAAGAAAAAACAATAACAGAATAAAATAATATATTTTTACATGTATTGCAATTTCACTGTCCTTTAAAAGTGTTCATCATGACACACGTTAAAAACAAAACAGACAGTTTACACTACATATAAGACAAAAGGAGCAAGCACCCCCACACCGCATCATCCAGTTTTTCATACATACAGGAATAAATATAATCATTCTTTTTAATTACTGTACCTAGGCACTCTATTAAAATTCTAATTCACCTCATCCACCTCGATTGATCTGTTCACAGTGGGTGGCTATGGTGAAATACACTGTATAATATTCATGCTGGTACGCCTTGGTTGTGCTGTGTGTCAGAAGCCATCTTGCAGAGAATCCCTCACCCACCTTGGAGCGCAGCCTGTGGAACTGATGAGGTGAAGAGCATTGCTCTGCAGCTCTATGCTAGTAATCACGGGACTGAAGAAACACATACATCATCTGCCACACAGGTTGGCATGGCGAGTGAAAAGCCTTCACATCACGTAAGATGTTGGACAAATGATGGTCATACGTGTGTTTGTCTCCTCACAGATGGCTGTGCATCTTCAGTCAGGAAAAAGCTGAGCCTGGCACTTATTCCCCTCCCCCAATCCACTCCTCTTGCTCCCTCTTCCTCACTCCCTCCATCAGTCTTTTGTAGCACGTTGCCTTTTTTTTCTGCCTCTCCTCTGCAGGAGGTTTGATATTGGCAACACAGTTAGTGCCCTCCACGGAAATAACAGTGGAAAAGATGACATAAATTATTTGCCAATTGTTTGACACATACAGGGCATTGTCCTTGCTATAATCATCAGCACTCTGTCACCTGAAGGTATGAACGGTGCCACTGCTGTTTTGTGTCTCTGCTAAGCCTCTTGGGCTGTTCCGGGATAATCCTCTCTTCAGTAAAAAAGTATACCACGCACCTATCCTCCAAGCTGCATGAAGGGAGGATGGTGCAATGAATCACATCATGATTAATATTTAATGCAAAAATAAAAAAGGACAGCACAGCATTTAAACAACAATAGTCATTCTTATACAATGACAGCTTGCCACCTGAGTGACACACATTTTTCTCATACAAAAAGGTCTCCATTTGACTATTGGTAAAACGCTGATATTTATTTAATTTCATGAACATGTGACGATGCACGGACAGAAAGTCAAATTATATTCAAGTAACCCTCCGAAATGGCAATGTTGAGGACACGCTCCCTCTGTTTAGCACTTCCGTTAATGCACTTTAGTGTGTACTAACTACTGTGTGCAAATAACCACAATGAATACTTACTTAGTAGCACAGTGTGTGAATTTAACATGATAATATTGACTCAAACTGAAAAGGCAAGGTGTCAGCTAGGCAAGGTTAGTGGTTAGTAATAACACACCACACAGTTAGTCCCCAAACTAAGGTTCTGGGTTCAGCTGGGGCCTTTATGTGTGCTTATAGGTACTCTGGCTTCCTCCTAAAGTCAAAAATTGGTGACTGAACCTTCTGTAGTTCTGTATTGATTGTGAACATAAATGGTTGTCTGTCTCTCTGTGATGGCCCTGCAATAGACTAGAATCCTGTCCAGGGTGTACCTCGCCTTTTCCCCCATCCTGATAAGTGGACGAGAATGGATGGTTGGATGAATAAGGCCTCTAATTCTTGTTAAATTCTATTACAATAAAGATGGCATTATGGCACATAATTAGTAAAAAAAAACAACACATGAGTAATGAAATGTCACCACTTAATAAAGCTAAAAAGGCTAGCTAGCTAGCCTTAGCAAAGCTATGCTTAGTCTGAAGCAAGTCTCGCACTTGGCGGCCATCTTGGTAATGCTTCTGGAAACATACTTGGATAGGTTTTGATTAGGGTTGATGTGTCTGTCCCCCAAAAAGTTTTTTTTTTTTTTTTCTCCTGTGGAAATGGTAAGTACTTCACCATACACGCATTTAGCAATGATGATGTAGCTTGCTTTTTGTGGCTTAAAGCTGTGGCTGAAATTCCAAGACCAAATAACACTGGTCTGTAAAAGATGCAAAATTTAAGCTATTATCACTAAAAACGTATCGTAGAATTCAGGCATAAACCTATTGCCTTACTAGTTACACAATTACTGCAGAAACATGACATATGCAAGCAAACAGATAGCATTTTTCAGTTTCAGGTCCTCTCTCCAAATCCTTTGTGTATACAACAATGAACAAAATCTATAATATTTTTAATCAGCTAGGAGGTAGGAGGTCTTAATGTGTATTTTTTACAATAGGAGAATTATGATTGGCACGTCTAAACATATAAGGTTGGATCTATACAGGCGAGACAAGCAGCTTATCAGCAATGAAAGGCATCTTCTAGTCTCAATTCCCCAGGCAAAGAAATTATACTCAGCAGTCTATGCAATTCCATTAAAAGTGGTGAGAGAATAAGAGACTGAAAGAAAACTATGTTAGTTTATGTGCATGAGTGTTTGGTTTATTTTCAAAGTGGTTGCCAATGTCAGTATGAAGCACATTTTAGTTAGCCCGTGTAAAAACTATTGTTATTAAATTGTGGATGGTGATGCATTGCAGTTCATATGTAGCATCCCACAGTAAACGAGAAAATCTCCAATAGGCTCAGCCACATTTCATGCACAGTACACAACACATTATAGTGCATGGATATGAGATATAGAGCTGGATCAATACATGATTTAGCTACATGAAGAATGATGCGCAGCCTAAAACAAGAAAATACAACAAGAGACGAAAGTGGTCCCTCCACATGAAAAATGCTCATTATCAATGGGGGAGGTGTTTAGTCTAGATGTAATGAGATACTGTCATGCTGTGGTACAGTGCAGAACAAGCAGAGCCACCCCTATGCAGCCTGTACCATTCTATAATGTCCTTGCCCTTGATCAGTTCCTACTGCCTTCAATTGCACTGAAACCCATTATAAATTAATCACCTTGTCTCCCAATTTGCATACAACACACACAGCAACATTTCCATTCACCTCTGTCTATGAAGTGGATTAGGAAAAACTGCATTATATGGCACATTAAAGAAGAAGGAGCCGATTCGTGGAAATAGGCAGCAATTCGGCGACAAAGGCAGCAGTGAAATTCCTGTGAGCGGTATAATTAATGCGTGCCTTGCAACCACACATGAGGGACAGCTCATTGCATTTGGGAACAAAATGAAAGATTTCTCACATCGGTCCCTCAGTTCCCTTTTGCTGCCTGTTATTTTTTATTTATTTATTTTTGCATAATATGATATGACTATACTGCCGTGATTTTTTTCTTTTTTGACACATTCTTGTATAGAGAATTATGAGATTCCAGAGGATTTACAGATCTTATCTCCCGTGTTTGTTTTGGCTACACAAGGCAGTAAGATGTGCACCTGCTCACTCAAATTATAACAGATTTGCCCTGGAGTGATGAGGTAATCAGCTATGTGAAGATGCCTAGCGATTGCTCAGACAACGAGGAGCCAGTCATGACAATAAACTTAACTGAAAGACTGAAGATTGATCACAGAGTTCTTATTTAGACAAACACGACTCTTCGGAAAAAGGCAATTCATCTGATCTGTCCTGGTGTATTTTCCCTATGAATCAGCAAAAAATCGCAAGGCTATCCCTGACTTAGATTATGAAAAAAGAGCATAAATCATGTAATTATATTGTCAAAACAAGCATCTGATCTTTGCAGTCATATACTTTGTTTACAGAGAAAAATGTACTTTCATCTTTATGCTCTGTTTAATTAATGTAGTTTTCACACTCAATGCTCCCGTAATCAAAAGCAGAAAATAAACGTTATCCAGAGCAAATAATTTGTTGCATTTTTTATGCATACTGATGTGGATTTACATTCTGATGCACAATATCTACACGGCATCGACAGCATCTTTAGTTTCTCTCTTTTATCCGACTTCCAAATGCATTTATAACGCACTGTCTACATTTCTTCAAATGGTAACATTTCTTGTTGTAAAATTATCAAAATATTTGAAGAGAGAGGATTGGAAAAAAATGGAAAAGTGTGTGCAGGGTAACTATGAAATGATCTAGCTGCGTAATGGACGTCAGGCTTGTAAAGCTCCCTGTCCAACAGTCTAGTTTGGCAGTGATGCTCCCATATTAGCAGCACAACAGTAGTTATTCTCACAGTGCTTTCCTAAATGTCACAGTTTGCATTTGTCAGATTGCAATGCATCACTTAGAGGGGGGTGATGGGAACCCCTCCAAGAGTAACCTTGAATGGCAGCCAATCGGCACGGGACCAATGGCCTCCCATTCCTCTGCTTCACTGCGCTGGCGCTGCGCTCTACAGTATATTTAAACACATGCCGACACCCAAGAGGAGGAGAAATAGCACCTGACCCCTTGAAACTGGTACCCTCGAAAGCAAGGGAGAGGGGAAATTGTTTAATGAAGATGGATCACAGTGATGGCTTTACATTTCATTTCTTAACAGCGGGCATACGGCTTTATTACAGCCAGTCCTCACCTTTGTCCTCCCCCTCTCAGACGAGGCACTCGAGAGCCTCTGTGTACTCACTTTAGTTTTGATTTTGGTGTCTTTTTTAGGAGGTGTGTGTGTCTGTGTGTATGGTGTCTCTTGCCTCCTGAATGTACAATCTGCTGGCATTGTGGAACTTGCTTAGCTGGCTAGTCAACAGGGAAATGTTGACAATTCAGTCTACTTCCATCTGGCCGCATTCTTCCTGGTCTAGCTGCTCTGAGAGTTCTCCTGTGAAATGATGTCCTCTATCAGCACTGAATGTCACAAGCCCTATGCCATTATTGCAAAAACGGATCCCTACTGAGTGTATTAAGAAAAGGATCTGTTATGTACCGTGACTGTATGGTTTCTTGCTTAATATGCTGAAATGAAAAAGATTCAGTCCAGGACTAGAGTCTCTAGATCATAGGCTGTTTGTAAAAAAATCGATGCAGACAATGTGGTGTCACCCACTACTATGTGAAGTCTTATTTTGAAAATAGAACTTCACATTTGGAATTTTGGCTAATGCTATTTAGTTTCTTTTCTTTTCTTTTTGGGAGTCAGCAATTATCATATTTGTTGCCATATTAAGCATTAAATATGCTCTGAAGACGGCAAAACCACAAACACACAGTGAAGAGATGCTAAGTTGAGGTGGAAGCTAACAGACAGCTAGCAGCCAAATCAACACCCACCAGACACTCAAAGCTGCCATGCTCCTAATTAATGCATAACTGTAATGCCTAATAAAGTTTGACCCCTCAACGCCTAGTGTATCATATTTGACATACAGTTTTTGTGAATTCTTGAGACTTTTACATCATCATTGTGACTTTTTCTATTTTTAAGCAATAAATTGCACATAAAATGCCAGATGTAGCAAATATAATACAAATTAAAATTCATATATGCAAATTTATATTTCTTTTCTTTTTTTGTTAATTGTCAGAAGCTTCAATAAATGTTCAATTTTCCCAATTATATTAGAGCTCAGGCTTAAACAAGTGACTTATTTAAAAAAATAAAATAAAATCTTAAGAAGCTGAAATTGGCCATAGAGAATCAAATCCAGTTTTTTGTAACAGGCTGTAAACATATTTCTGTATGATGAAAGGTTTAGCAGTTGAACATGGTAGCCAGTGTATATTGGCTTAACTTTTAAAGCCATCCTCAAGCAGCCACTTTAAACCTCAGTCACAGAGACTGGTAACCACTGGTTACCAGGAAAAAGTGTGTATTCAGTGACCATTTGGTCAGTGGTTGTTGGCAGGCATCAGTGTGAAACTGGTTGCTTGTACGGTGCGCCACTGAAATCTCCTTGGAATTGCTTTGGTTGCTAGAGATGTGCTGTGATTAGTGTAGTTTGCATGGAAGACACGGACTTGTCTTCAAACAATCGCAACTGTTCGTGAAGTGATAGTGAAATATAATCAATTATCAATGAATTTGATTCCAAAGTAAAAGTTTGGTTTGGCTGCAGTTGTGCACAACTCTTACTTTGAAGGTGAATAATCTCTGACTGAAGAAGTCACATGGATGAGTGACAAAACATTTCTCCCACTGAAAACGTTAGTCACTTTTTGGAGTCTCAGTTTGGTTTAATGCCTTTACTATTTTTTTTTAATTATCATGAGCAATCTGCTTATTAGGGACAGAACTATGGAACTCATCTTTATGTGTATTTTATCTCAACGAGTGTTTGCTCTAATTCAAGCAAATGTTCCTTAGCTTGTCTTAATCTGCAAATCATTGGGGTTTGTTTTTAGTTAGATATGAGGAACATAATTTAAGTTTGTGAGTATGTTATACAATATATCTCAAATCTCAATACATCTCAAATGTCATCTTGCAATATTCCCATCCATTCAGCATAAGGGATCACTGACACATTTCATTAATATGAAAAAGACTGCTGTAACTTTCACACCCACCAAGTTTGCGTTTGAATGTTCCTCATCAGTTTACCTTGTCCCTGATGGAAAGCACAGATCCAGTGTAACTCCTTTCACTCATTATTTGGGTTTACAACTTCTCTAATTCAAGTCAATATATTGTAATGCACTAGCAATTCAACAACCCTCAAAGTGATGTTATGTCAACCTTCTGTCCACTTTTTAATTGAATCCATGCTCCTTTAAACTTCATTCAGGGCATCAACTTCATATTGAGAATGAAGCAGCATCCATAGTTCACCTGCTGGCTTATAAAAACTATTGAATGTTCAAAAGATATCAGCAGGTTATGGCATGAAGTGAAAAATGCACACATTTAAGTGATCTGCATTGCTTGCCAGTCATGTTGAGTTTTGCACTTTGATAGGGGATGGTCCTGTGTATCCTGTGCTAAAGGATGTAATATTTGAAGAATTCAACTAGCTCTTATTATTGCTGTCCAATTAGTGTCCTAGCACTGTCTTTGCTAATAAAAAGCCCTTTGCTTTGTTTCTAATCCTTCCTCCCTGTGCCTCTTTTATTATTACTTTCCCATATAGTCTGGACTTTTTGTTGAACTTAAAATCAACCAAACATCTATCAGGACCAAGGCGTTAGACAGAAGTCTCCATCACAATCGTCACAACACCAAATAAGCAAGTACTCTTGGTGCGCCGTCCCTCCAGAGACCTGATTTGTTCAGTCTAGCGTGTGGGCCTGCTTTGTTATCTGTGAGAAAATATGAAGATATGCGCTCTCTAATCTGCTCATTCATCTGAACAAACGTAATCTGTAGCTGTCACAGGCTGCGGTAGCTACTGTTCCATAATCTCCTACAGGTCATGTAAAAGGAACCAGATGTTTTATGCTATAAAAAAAACTGCTGTTTTGCAATGATTGATTAGAGGTTGGCTTTGGCTCGCTCCAACTTCATGCTGACTCAGCATTTTCCTAAACAGCAGGCTTAACTCAGTGGTTTAAACGTACAATAATTTTGGATGTATTGTGCAGCTGGACTGCAAACCTGTTGCCTTTTTATTATTCTAATTATTGTACAAGTAGAACATTTACTTAAATAATACTTTTGATAGGCTTGTTTGCATATGGAGCCATGCTCTGGATGTCTGAGATGTAGCACAGTCTGCACCTCTGAACCCTGGACCAAAGGCCAAGGGTTCAAATGGACAACGGGGCCCTCAGGCAGAAAACATAAACCCTTCTCACCTTGATGACAGGACAAAGTGCATCAGCAGTCCAGTATCTCCCTGAAACTGTGCAACCCACTAGTTGTATTGAATATTTTTACATCACAGGGAAATTTTAATCTACTTATGGCACCAAACATTCTGAGGATTTGAGGCTGCGCTGCAACAAATTCAATTTAGCAACGGGTAATTCATTTTTGTCTGGTATATCGAGATATAGATGGATATGGAGGTATGGTAGTTCCTCATACAATAGCGATTGAATTTTAAATGAAAGTTAATAGAAGTTTCAGTCATCAAAAAACTCGAACTTGCTCTGGTCATGAACCAAGGGGAGCATTTGTCTGGTATAACAAAGATATATGAGTCTTGCAGTACACAGCTCGCTAGTCTTAATTAGGTAGCTACCATCAAATGGGAATTGTATCATCACATTGGTAAGTGTACCACAACATGCTCGCCCCTAACCTTATACATTTATGAATTTCAATATTAACAGGGGCATAGGATACTTAGAGGAATAATTAATGCAAGACTAAATTGGGTTTGAAAAGCCTGTGGTTTACCGTGTCATTGGTGCAGACTGTCAGCCAATTGCAGCGGCTGAGGGATTGGGAGGGTCAATGTGTAATGTCCGTGCGATGAGTAGTGCTGCTTTATGACTTCCATTTGCTCCATTGAGGGCAGCCTTCCCACTGGTCCTCACTAATGACGCCTCTCTAATGCTGCATGGTAGAGCAGAGGAGGGTAATGTAAGTGGAGATAGGGGAGCCACTTGGGTAAAAATTAAAATGTGATAATTGATTATATTTCAATGTAGCTTAACAGAATTGCTCCATATTATGTTCAAGAAGATTATCAATGAATAATTAATAGAACATACGCATATTTCATAATTGAGATGGAGCAGATGTGAGCACTGGATTTTGATCTATGGAGTGTGGAAGCATTGGCAAAACTGCACAATCAAACAAATGCTGAATACTCGAATTATGAGTGGTTTTATGTGCAGGCAGTACTCCCAGGTTATTATCTAGCAATTAAAGAGGGAGTTTGTTTATCAGCTCTATAGAGTAGGTGGTAGTGTTTTTAACTTGTGAGTTGTGTTTGTGTCATAATGACAAAATTTGGTCCTGGAGACAAGTGTGTGTGTGTATACATATTACTACTGTTTACTCATTTATTGGCATTTCACTTTATTAACAGGCAACTGTTCTTATCCCTATGCAAGACTATATCTAATATTGTATGCATTATATGGACAATACTACTGGGCCACAGCTCTTAATCTTGAAATTTGGGTGTTTTCATTCACATAAATAAAATCAAGCACCTAGTCATGCCGTCTTGCTTGACAAACATTTGTGTAAGAATTGGTCGTTCTAAAGAATTTAAGGATGCCACCACTACAACAAGACCTTTTGGGAAATTTGTTCCCTTCTGTATATTCAGTGATCAACTTTAAGTGGTATTATTGCAAACTGGAGGGAACCACAGCAACTTGGCCATGAAGTGACAAACCACCTAGTTACAAAGCGGGGTTACTGAGGTGCATCATGCGTAAAAGTCGCCAACACTGCTGATTCAGTACTTGCAGAGGTCCAAACCTCCTCTGGGGTTAACTTCAGCACAAAAATACGGAACCAGAAACTTCATAGCCTGGGCTACCATTGGTAAGCAGCTCCTGCATATGTAATCATATATGCATATGTAGTAACATAACTGTAAAAACATTTTATTAGGTAATACACAGTCTACAGAACTATTAGCAAAAAATATAATTTGAGTATTAAATATAAAAACATCCGGTGAGTTGAATTACTCATTTGGGGTTTTTAAATTTAAGATGACTGACATAATTTTGATCAATATTATCACATTAATAGTGGTGTCAGTTTCTTCAGAATGTCAAATTCCTGTTGCTCATGTTCGATATCTTGGATTTGTTGTCTTTTGGTTGAGAAAAAAGTCCTGGAGATATTGCCTTACAAATAAAAAAAAAAAACAACTCACAAAATGTTAATATTTAGCAATGCAATCTTTTCATTTAAAATCTTAATTTTAATCTTAAAAGTAACATGTAACTACAACCTTCAGATAGAAATTTAAACATCATTAATATATTCATATTTTCTATAAAGATTTGGGGTGCAGAAGTAAAAATGACCAGATAAAAATAGTTCAGCAAATGCACCTTTTGTTGCTTGCCTTTACTTAAGTTAAAGGTCCCCATGTAGCGATGAAGAGGAGGAGTCATTTGAGTAAACCTCTCAGTGTCATGGTGCTGTGACTCTAGGAGTGTTGTGCTTCGGAAGTAAAATAATTGCAGGAAGCGAGGGACCTGACTAAATCATACCAGTCTGGCGGGGAGAGGGCAGCAGACAGGAGCTGGACTATTCGGCCATGATGTCTATAAGTGCATTTCCTCCACCATGCCCCTTCTGATCCAGCTGTCCTTTATATCATAGATGCTCTGTTTATGTTTGAGAATCAATAGATATTGTGCATGATGGATGAGCTGTTGGTAGACCTGCCCTCTCTTTGGAGTGGAGTCAGAGGTGGCCCGATTTAATGGATAGCTTGTCGGCTTTGAAACTAAACACGCAACTACTGCAACACAAAATATACATTCGCTGGAAAGGTGGTGTTAGCTTACTGATATGGTATCTACAGTACATGATTATTATGAGCTGTTTGACATAGTGCTTTCTACTCTCAGAAGGGACATACTTTATTTCATGTACTGGAATGACTGTATGCATATAAGAAATGGAAATATGAAAACAAACAGGGGTAAATATGTTTATGAGGAAAAAATGGGGACTGTAATCTTCATTAAAATGTGCTGTAGCAATTATGAAGTTATACCAACAATCACGTAATAGGGGGATTACTTGTTACCGTAGTACCTTTTAATGGATGAGCTATTGCTTCTGCGTTATGATCTGTCTGGGAAGTATAAGACAGATAGGTGACCTAGATTAGATAACGCTGCATGTATGTGTGTGCGTCTTCCCAGTCTTATACAAATAGGAAGAGCTCAGTAATAGCCATCATCTGAACGTGCACTTTCATCCTGGTGCTTTTTCTTGCCTCCAGCGATGGGAGTGGATGACCTTTTACTGTCAGCTTCCAACATGACAAATTGCAGAGGCTGGATGACCGTGTTTTTTAGGAATGCAAGAGTTCACTGCCTGGTCAGGCCACTAGCAGGGCATCGGACCCCTACAATGGAGACAGATGTATTAATTGATAGATAATAGTGGTAGATGTATTGACTGGGGTCTCTGTATTTTGAGGCAAGACATGTGATAGCTAAGTAAGCCTTTAAAGGGTTTTACTACTCCCTCCCCACAGGAGCTGCTAAAGAAGTACAGACCTGCAGAAACTAGATCATGTACCCAACATCAGAGCAAATGACTCCTGGGATGAACCTCCACAGTGCTTCTGCAGGCTCAGTTTGAATGCAAAGACAAAATTAGGTGCCACAATTTCCTCTTGTGTATTTTTTTTTTTAACTCTAACTCTGAAAGCTAAGAGGGTGAGTGTGACATGTCTTGGCTGGAGATCCAGAGATGGCTTACTTCTGCTCTTCTGTGTGATGTCAGTGCCCTGTTTAATTGGAGATCAGTTGGGCCAAACGAAGCGAGAGTTTGCTTTCTGATCTCAGACGAGCCGATCTGTACCATCCATTCAGTCCACTTTCTTCCAACCACATCATTCACCAGCTTGTCAGCTGGCTCAAGCAGCTTGTAAATATTTATTATACTGATTATGTGTGGTAGACTGACTTGCTAAGGGATAGTCTTTTAAGATGTACATCTGATGCTTACCTAATTTACACCACTTCCTGCTAGCAGTTGTAATGAGGTCATTGATACGTTCAGAGCTGACCAGGCTGACAACTGCACGATCAGGGTCATTCTTAAGGCACAGAGAGGGCTTTTGTTCATCTCGTCAGGTGTGCAGCCATGTGGAAATCATTACATATTTACTCGCAGTGTTCATTTTGTCCCACACAGATTGGATCATTACATATTCCTCATTTGTTCAATGACACTACTATATTATGCAAATGCTTATTGTTATGGATTTAGTGCCATAGACCAAATATTACTGGTGTAGTTATCACACATTGCAGTGTAGCCAACAGTTAGTGAGCTGAGAAAATGAAACAGAAATTGCCCAGCATCACATTCACATTTATGGAACGGAGCATTGTGGGGAAAAAAATTATTATTTTATCCCCGGGGTTTTGAAACACTCGTAAACAATCACGCAGCTTTCCATGCAAGCAGAAATTCATGTTAGCTATAATATTAACTCAGGTTCTATGGGCTTCAGTGCAGTTATTCTATAAGAATTAATTGCACTAAGTAATATAGTAAGTGTTTGCTGTGCAAAACTGAATTTTATTTGATTTTATCATAAACAGCTTTGCCACAGCCAGTGTTTCTTATGGTAAAAGTAAAAGTTTGCATTCTAATCACAAACAGCATAGTAAAAGACAGTGCCAGTGACATGTAGTGGAGGCTGTAGGCTTAACACACATCTGTTTGCTATTTTCACCATTGAACTGGAAAGACATAGTCCTGGGTGCTGTTATTATGGAGAAACAAATGTTTGGCTAATAAAATCTCTCATGCAGACTGAGGGGCTCAACCACACTGTGGCAATATCACTGAAGGATACCTAGATTCATGGCTAGTGCTCCAATAAAATAAACAGCCAATAAAACATCAGGCTGGGACTCCCCTGACAGCACTTTAACATCATTACACTTTCAACAAGCTTTCATTGAAAACTTGAATATATATTTGACTGTTCCCTATTACTTGTAGTCTTTCTTTTTTGTTTTGTTTTATGGCCACCTACTTAATATCACATATCTCAGTGCTCTTTGTAAAAGTACTGCTAGCTCAGTGAGTGTGAGCATCTTGCGGGGAGATCTGGGGCCGATTTACGCTCACCATTGCTTACATTAACTCCACTTCCACCTAATCACTCTGCCTTGACATCAGTAGCCAGAGAGCATATGGAGCATATACATTTTCCATCCACAGAGGAATTCTCAGGGACTTCACCACTGTATAAGGATTATGTTACTGGAAGTGAGCACTAATAATAGTCAGAATAATATGATTACTCATTGATTGCAGATTATGCAGGAACTGTTGCTCGTTAACCAAAT
>VUQG01000337.1:0-15224 GCA_015106755.1 Etia nguti
CTATTAAAATGGTCGACGACTAATTTAACAGTTGACGCGTTGTTTGAAGCTTTGTAAGATCCTGAAAGACGCAGGAATAAGTAGTAGGATTTAAGAGTGTAGTAACGGACTGAAACAGAAGATGGCAGCACTGCATCTACAAGGATGCCAGCTGCCGTTAAACGCCGAAGAAGAAGAAGCAGTCTCGTATCGTACCCCAAATTCAGGGGCCGCAGTTGTAGGCTGATTACATTACAGTGACGCGACAAAGGCTGTCCAAACTCGAAGACTTCTCTAAATGTGGCCGACAAATGCGTCCTTCATTTCCCCAGATTTGAAGGATGGCTCGGGTGTATCCTTCGTGACCCAACCTATCCCAGAATTCATAGCGCGGCCCAGCCAATTCCAGTTTCCAACAATGGCGGCAGCTACTTAGTTTTAATATTACTCTTTCTGGGTCACAAAATAAACTTTTTAGATATTTTCAGGTGAGAATGTAGCTGTGTGAACTTCAAATATCTGCTCGATTTATCAAGACATCGCATATTTGCCAAAGTGCTTCGACGTTTTCGGAGACGAGCTGGCCGGGAGGTCAAGGTTCAACTCAATATAAGAGCAGATGCATGCTGGTGCAATAAGCTGTACGTTTTACGTCCAATGGATACATGATCTGATTAGTCGACTAAAATAATCGGTGACTAGTCGACTATCAAAATAATCGTTTGTGGCAGCCCTAGTTGTAATATTAAACCAGCTTACAAATTTGACTCTAAACCAACAGATCTCTAACTTTGCAGGTTAAGCCAACGTGTTATCCTGGGCTTCTAATAAATTTATAGTCATTATTGTATGTCTGATATATATACCTAAATTCCTAAAAAAGTTGCTGTGATAAATATATAAAAAAACAGTTGGGACAGGACATGTTTACCTTCTTTGATTCGGCAGTGGGACTCTAAGACTATAAGCAGATGCTGTTGTAATAGATGGAGTATGCTGTTTAACGTTTCCTAACCCCTCTCAACCTGCAATGCCTTCCCTCAAAAGGTGTTGTCTTGATGGGAGCACATTTGGCTCTAAAACTGTGTACCTTGCTCTATGTACCTTTCACGTCGACGGTGCATGTGGTGTGCAACCTGCCAATTTCATAGGTGCTAATGCGCCTCCAAACCATCAGAAATATAGGCTACTGAGTGCTGATAAACAAGTCCTCTTCTGTTCCATCGTTATGTTTTCCAAAAATAGTTTCAAAATTGGATTTGTCTTTACACTTCACCTCAGTCCATTTTGAAGGACTTTGGCCCACATCTTGCTCACATCTGCCCTTCTCCCCTGTGCACTGAAATTTCTCCAGATGAGGTGAACCCCTGCCCATCTTCATTTATACCCAGTCATGTTACTGACCTGTTGTCAGTTAATCTAATTGGTTGCAAGATATTCATCCAGCTTTTTCTTTTACTTACAACTTACGTTTCCAGCCTTTGGTTGCTAATATTTTTCTTGAAATTGAACATTTTTTTAGTAGGTTGAGTTTTATTTTTTTTTTGTATTTTGCTGTGCATAAAAAATGAATCTATTAAATTTGAAATGATTGCATTCTGTATTTATTTATATTTTAAAGAGCATGGCAAGTTTTTGGGAACTTGGGTTGAAGAAAATTCGAAAAATCTATCAGGAAAAAGGAGTGAAAGTCTGTTACTTTTCATATGCACAGAGGCTGTAAAGGTAATGTGTTAAGACAATAGTTTTTCTTCAGTACTAGTAGATGTATAACAACTCTGCTGAGTATGTTTGTATGGGATTACTGAGACAAGACTGTCTGAACCTGAGTTTGGCCATAGGTACAACACTCAAAAACCACTCAAAGCTCATAGAACTGCACAAAGCCAAACACTGGCATACAAAGCAAACAGAGAAAGGTTAAACAGGGAACGGCATGCAGAGAGATGACTGAGCTTCATATTCAGGCATCAAGCAAAACCAAACATAAGCAAACATTCCCTGAAGTTGAACATAAGTGGCCACAATGCAAACAGACTAAGTGTGTGTATGTGTATGATCAACTGACCAGATCCCTGACTGGCAATCATTTTTTATAACTTTCCTTTATCCTTTTCATATAAATAAAAACACTCACTGCTCTGTTGATATATTTGGCCGTATACCTTGTTAAGTCACATTGTGTTACTACATCAGTTTGCACCAATACACACACCAAAGCTTAATCACACTAACTCAATCATTCCCTTTAGTGGCATTCATTCAGTCATTTCTAAGAGTCGGGCTCTGGTAATAACTTCACTAAGGAAGAGTCCCTCCATAGTAGATGCACACACACAGACACACACACACTCAACATCTCTGCTTGCAGCCACAAAGCAGCCGTGACAGAAATTGGGCAGCAGGTTAATAACTACTGCCCATCCTCACAGCGCCCAGGGCCACACACACACATATATGCGCACACATCCTCTCAGAGTCACAGACGGCATGTCCAGGTACTGCAGATGATAAAGTGTTAGGTCTTGGTATTGAGTCAGTGTGTGTCAAGGATGTCCAGCTCTGCTCTATTTCCTCTGCATGCCATTAGATTAAGAAACTGCCACACACACACAAGTGTGTTCACACGCGCACACACACACACGGAAAGCTGCTTCACTTCTGGTTTTCTTGTTCACTTTCCTTCCACATCCATCCACTTAGTACATTGCCATCCATAATGCTCGAATTCGGTGTGGAATTAATGTTCTATGAGCATATAAAACTAAAGCAAAATGGAAGAGGTGAGAGGTCAGCTACAGATCAAAACTAATCCAACTTTATCTTGAACGCTTGTTGATTTTTCTATATATTTTAAGGCTTCCAGTGTCATGGTGTTCATTGCAATTTAAACCTTCAGAAAAATTCTGGGACGGTAAATGAGAGGAAGAATGGGAGTTGAGCTCGGAGTTTGGTGATTCATGGGTTTACGCTGGAAGTCGTAAAGTGGCTCAGTGTTGTGGGTAAACAGGTGAATATGGAGACCGCATGTCTTCCAGTCAGCGCAGTGAGTAATGACATGGATTAGAAAGAAGAATGAGGGGGGAAAAAATAACAACTACACAGGTACACAAAAATAGTTCACTGCACCACTCCAGGCCACTTTAAGGAAATGCAGTACTAATAATAGGCTAAATTATTTGAAATATTATAAAGTACTTAGTAAGGATCGTCATGTTTCTTTGTATTTAGCTTGAAAAAAGTTTTTGTTAACAACTTGCCACTGTGATGTTGGCAGGTAGGACAAGACAGGATAGTTATTTAGAAAAGTACATCCTAACTTGGGTAAATTGAATGAGAGTCCATATGGTATATATGAGACAGTGGTTATGTAATGAAACATCTCTTTAGTTGGTTTTAAATCTTTAGAATTTGTCTAAAGAATTTGCTGAAAATTTGTTATTCATTTTGTAGATAGTCCTTCTAATATAGTTTAACTGGGAACTTTTTCTGCTACTGGTTTAATTCACATTTGAATAGGTGTATTCCAAGTTTGCCGATATGAATTTGATGTGGATTTGGAAAAAAGATAATCAGGATATCAGCCTTTTGGTTAACATGTTGTATAGATAGTTAGAAAGGAGAAGAGGCAGAGGGCCAGATTTACTAAACGGAGCAAAATAGCGTGTGAGTGCTATTCCCCAAATAGCACTCGTAGGTCTGGTTAGTTTTATGGGTCATTTACAAAGGTTGTCCTGTTGTTAACACAGTAAGTTAATGTCAAGTGCAAAAAAATATGACATGCTTTTTTTGGCGTTAAATACCGGTGCAGTTAGCAGTTCACTGCGTGTCATAAACATTTGTTATATCAGTCGCCGTGCTTGATTAAAATACTCTATTTTGCACATTCACAAAGGAACTAACAGACTTACACATGTAGCAGGGTCAGTCGCAAAAAGATCTCTGAGTTCCCGCATCTTATATCAGGGGCTATGTCTATGCTCTTTGTATTGTTGATTTCAGGTGCTATTCTTAAGGGTAGACGGTTAAGGGTAGAGTTATTTTGTATTTTGTATTACTTGTGAGATAATGTTAAGTTCTAGTATTATTATTAGTTTGTCTTGGTTGCGTTTTAGTATGGTTAATGTTTTTTCCTGTGCTTCCTCGTCTATATAGGTTCCCCTTGTGTCTCTCTCCTCTGTGTCCCTCTCCCTCTCTCTCTGTCTCTTGTGTCAAGCTTGCGTGTCCCAGTTCATGTCTCTCCATGTTTCCTGTTTTATTTTGAAAGTCTTGTTTCTATGTTCATTTTGCTTAGTTTTGCTTTTCCCTGTGGCGTGATGATTATTTGAGTCAGCTGTTTCCCCATGTGTTTCCACTCCCCCTGATCACCTCTTGTTTGTATTTAGTCTGTGTCTTTTCAGTCAGTCTTTGTCAGGTCATCTGTTTACCTCCCTCCACGTCATGTCAAGATTAAGGCTTTTTCATGTTTCATGTTCATGTTTCCTTATCATAGTTCCTCGCATGCACCTGCTCAGAATCGTGTTCATGTCACCTTTAGTCATAGTCGTCATAGTATAGGTTTTTCCCAGTGTAGGTTCTAGTTTTTGTTTACTCCACCTGTATGATTCGCCTTGTTTTCGTATTCATGTTTTCTGGCCAAATAAATGGCTCGTTTTCTGTTTAAGACTCAGTTCCGTCTCCTTCCCTGTCTGCACTTGGGTCCTCATGTCAACACTCCAGCTGCACCTTGACATCTTATACACAGTCCTGTCACTGTGCTCTCTTTGTAAATACTGAGAGTACTTTTTTTTACACCACAACCCAGTTTTACGTCAGTTAATCTGTCGCAAAGAAGTTTATATGCTAAAATGAATTGTTGGTTTCTAACCAAATCCTGTATTACGACTTAATAATAGTGGCAGACAGGTCTTTGTCAAGCTTTTTTAGATTTTAAATTTCAGTTAACATCGTCAAGTAGCTTGTAGAAATCTGGCATGTACGTCGGGCGCATCAAGAGCTGCTCTATCGCGGCTTTCTCTGTTTGGTTTGAAACCTCTATCAAGACATTTGCTTTTAACTTCTTATTAAAGTGTAATGACGTTAAAATTGTTCATAAATATTCAAACAAATTTTCTGTTACCGACCTGCTAAAAGTTATGGTGGTGGTACTTGACCTTCTGGTAACAAAGGTAATGCTCCTGTTTTCCAAGGTTTGTTGGAGTCTTTTGGTAAAGTAAGTGTGGCCTTCCAGGTTTTCACTTACTTTCAGGTAGACTAAAAAATAAAGGGAAGTAAATTCTACTTTTAGAAGATGGATTTCAGACCTGGGGTGAAGTAGGACCTTCCAGTATTTTGGTAACATGGGGATAAGTGTTTGAGGTGCAGCAAAGCCCCAGTTAAGGTGGAATGTGGGTTTCTGGTCCACTCTTAATGTCAAGAAAGTATTTCATTACTAACCTCCTGTTAAGGTTGCATTTACCTTTGTGTTTAAGAGGAAATAACAAAGATAAAGCTCTGCAACTCTCAGGGCCTTTGGAAACGAAGCACCGGCTGAGGACAGAAATACTCGGCTGCAGTTTTGTGTGTAGAGAGGAAAAAAACAGAATTAGATTTGGTTTGTCTCCACATTTGCTGAACCTGGAGGTTTTTATTTGTTCTCCTTTGTCGTCCAAAGGCATTTTTGGAGACGGAGAGACAAATTGTGAATGTAGCTGCAGAAAAAGAGAGGAGGAGAGACGGATCAAGGGTCTGAGAGAGAGAAAGAGGGGGAAGTTGTGTGTGTGGGCGATGGAAGGGAAAGATAAACGGTTCTTCTTTGATGGTGTGAGGCGTCGATTGAAATAGCGAATAAAGGACGGCTTTCATCGGCCAATGGGCTGTTAGTGACACGGGGGGATTGAGCCAAGCCGATTGGCCTGCAGCCTGAGAACACTTCCTGGGCCAGTAAACTGCACGCTCTGTCACCCAGCTATTCTTCCCCTGCATCCCTCTCTCCCTCTCTCCCTTTCATTAATTGTCTCTCTCCATTAATTACTCTTCCTCCCTCTCACTTTTCCTCAACATCTTTGTCCCTTCGCCTCTCTTTCCTTTTACTGTTGGAGACCTCTCTCACCCTCTTTTGCTACTGCTCTATGTCATTTATTGTCAACTCTCTCTCTGTCTCACCTCATCCCTCACTCCCTTGTCTTTCTCACCTTAATCCTCTTTTCTAGAATCCTCTACCTTCTTTCACTTTATCCTCCTGTTGCTGTTTGATGCCAGTCCCTTTCACTAATTATTATCTCTTTATTCTTTCCTTCCTTTCCTCTCTCCTTTTCTCAGTTGTTTTTTTTTTATCAACCTTCACTCCCTCCCCTTTCTTCTCTCCTCCCATTTCCTCTTCTCACTCCCCAAGTTATGAAGTTATCTTCTATGTATTTATTTCCCTTCTTTTTCCTTTTCTCCTTTTTTTCTGCCCCATCTCTTCATGCTTTCTTCTTTTCGGTACCTATTATATCTTTATTTGCATTCTCCCCCTCTGTCTTCTATTTATTCCCATTTGTTCCTTCTTCTTTCTCTTCTCTCCCTTCCTTAACTGCTCCACCCTGCTCCATCTTGTGTCACCTTTTCTTTTATCCCTGTCTCTTTACTTCCTACCACTCTACTTTTTTCCTCTACTCAGTCCGCCCTAGCTCCTTCGTTCCGCTGGCCTTTTCCTTTATGTGTCTCCTTTCCTCACTCTCCTCTTCCCTCGTTTCCCTCCCTCGCAACAGTGAGTGAAAAGTCAAACGTCGTCTTGTCATGTATCAAAAAAGCATTTTTCCCTGCAAATTGTTTAAGAAGAGCTCACGATGGAGAGAGCATAAGAATGAAAGGAAAAATAGAGAAAGAGCGTTAGAAATAGAGGGAGGGTGAAGGAGAAAAAAAGAGAGAAAATCATTTCGCTATGAAGTAGAAAGAGAGAGAGAGAGCGTCGCTCGGCTGCCTCAGAGATCGATTGCTTTGCAGAGCTCCTGACAGGTGTAATTGTAAGGGCGTCATCTGTTCTTGTTTGCACAAAATACATTTTTTTCCCCCTCTCTCTTTTCTTCTTTCAGTTTTTTTTCTCTGAAGCCGCGACTGTAGAGACGAGGCGCATGGCGTTGCCGTCACCATCGCCTAATCTTCCCGCCATCATCCCATTCTTGTGCTTGCCATCGGACAAATCCCCTGTTATTTGAACAGATGGTCGGAAATCCATTCTGGTGATAAGTTGCCTCTAGTTAGCATTTAGATTACCTGCAAAAATGGAACAATTTACTACTCTGCCTCCCAGCATAACTTCCTCCTCCTCCTCGCCTCCTCCTCCTCCTTTACCTCCCCTCGTTTCCTTCACCAGTGCCACACACAAACATAAACCTTTGCACCCCCCCATCCCCGGCCCCCCCATTCAGCTCCCTGTCATCTTTTGTACTCACTTTGAAGTGTTTTGTTATAAATTACAGCAAACTTTGACAAGTGTGTTAGAGTTACACGACGGAGAGAGGCGGGAGAACAAAAATAGAGGGACTTGGGGAGGAGAGAAGCGCAAAGGGAAAATACACAGAAAGGACATAAAAGTGTCCAAAAAGAGAAAAGGAAACAATATTGGAGCAAGGAAAGAGGATAAGATCACAAGGGGCGAGGAAGGGAAAGCACTGAGCAAACAAGGAAATAAGAGGAAAAACAGGAGGGACTGAAACGTGGACAGAGGCGCGAAGAAAAAAATCAAAAGATGGCAGAAGATTCAGGAAATGGCAAGCAGAAAGCAGATCTGGGAACAGAATGGATATCTTAGCAAGTAAAAACTAGAAGATGAGAAAAGAGACACATATGAGGAGGTGTCACTAACTCATTTTATCTTATGTAAAACAAGTAAAAGCCAGCACCAAGAAGTTTGTTAAATAGGACTGGAAAGGAATGACAGAAAGGTGTAGAAAAAGGAAGGGATGGCAGGATGATAGACAGCACAAGTAAGAAGGATTTCAAAAAAAGAAGGGGAAAAGTCTGGGTGAGAGAATAATGAGACGAAACGCAGGTAAGAAGGGTTAAGGTAGACAAAAGAGCAGAATAAAGACAAGAAAACTAATCTGGGAAAGAAAACGAATGGAAAGGATAGAGGGAATCTTACACTGTCCTAATTTTTTCCTTCTATCCCTCCCTCTCTGTTTTCTTCATCAAGCCCTTTTTATTTTTCTGTTTTTCCAGCTTTCTTTCTAAATTTTTTGTACACCTTCTCTCCTTACTTTTTCGGTTTCTACTTTTGAGTTTAGGTTCTGTTTTGCATTGGGATATTTGTCAGATAGTTTTGGTGCTAGCTGATGTCCACATCACACAAGTGTACAGCTGAATGTGATAGATAGCTGTGTGTTCCTCTGCACGTCACCATACCGAGTGTTTGTGTGTTTTCATTCCCCACTTGTGCTCCTTCTTCTTTTTCTTCTTCTCTAGTATAAATTATGTGTTACTCACCTCCCTGAGCTGTGATGAGCATCTGATTTGCATAATCCAGTTAGAGGAGTCAAATGGCGCTGTCTGGTAGCAGATTTGGCATGCTAGCCCTGATGCTAGCTTCATTAGCATGTCCCATTACAGCTTGAATTTTGCCCGGTACACACACACTTCACCACATCTGGCCTTGTTCTGTGTGCATTTGCACAGCTTCTAATATGTTTTCATGTATATTTTCTGTACAAGTGTACATTTCACTGTTTGTGTGTGTATAATGCATTTAAAATGCTGATAGAACTACCTCCTGCACGGCCGCATCTGCCTTTTCTGCATCAAGTGTATGCGCATGTCATGGTTCAGCTTTTACACCCTTACATATACAAGTTCAGACTGAAATTATAACAGAATTTGTGGATGTTGCGCTTGATGGATCTGTTGTTTTCTTTGTGTTTGTGTGGATGTATGGTTTATGAACCCTGTTTACACAAATTCCACAAGTTAAAAATATTAAGTTGTCAGGAAGGCCTGCAAGAATGAGATGAAGTTCCCCAGCAAAACATTTCAGTTGAGAGTCCTAACATCTGGGCCCTTTTTACAACTGCTACTGGCATGTGATTGTAATCTGGATAATCATATCAACAAATTTGTCAAGTGGGGTTGATTTGCCAAAAAATACAGAGGTACCAGTTTTCTTTTTTTTTTTCCTGGGGGGGCATGGCTGAGTGTAAACTGTATATAAAGTTGTTTTTTTTTTAAATATTTTAACTCCCATTATATGGACCATATGAACTTCCAGTTTGTTGGGAGGCACTGCTGAGATAGTCTATAATTAATTGGTCTGCCCCTCACTGAGCCTGGTTCTGCCAGAGTGTTCTTCCTGTTAAAGGGAAGTTTTTCCTCCCCAGTGTCACCAGGTGCTTGCCCTTAGGGATCATCTGATTCCTGGGGTTTTCCCTGTATTAATGTAGGGTCTTTACCTCCCAACATAAAGCACCAAACTGAAATTAATTGAATTTTTAAAAAAAAATCATGTTATTCAGCATTGTTATAATGGGGGGAAACTATCTGTAGTGGCTAAAACCAGTTTTAACCAGGCTGTAAATATCCTTTTTTAAAGCTCTACAGCTGGACATTTGGACATTATAGACTGTGTGGGTCATTGTTTTTAGAGTCAGCCAGCTTAGAGTGGCAACTAGAGGAACAGCAACTACAACCTCTGCACTGCCTTCATTTTTCAGCTCTGCCAGTTGGTCAGTGGTTTACACCTAGCCGAGGTTTGACACAGTGCAGGGTCTGAAATAAGGAAAATTATTTAAGAAAAAATAAATAACATTAAAAATAGAGAAATATAAACTGGTTTTAAATACACCCAGTGTACTTATTACATACTTGTCCAATGGCACAAGTATGTAATAAATACATGGCAGAACTTCTTTCTATCTGCACTTGAGCCCTTTCAGGGTTAGTCTTGATGACAAGTCAGATCCACTGACATCCTGTTGCTGCAGTCTTTTGGCCAGCATCTCTGCCCCTCAAATTGCCTGTTAAATTTAAAAGCGTTACAGAAAGACAAGTGTGGGTTGTTTTATCTTTCTTTTATTTACCACTCTGTTTGTGTGAGTTGTGAAAGGTACACGGAGAGAAGGTGGAGACGGAGAATGGGAGAGAGACAGATGAAGAGAGGGAGAGTATGCAAACAGAAGGGAGGGAGACGCTCTGAGAGAATGAAAGCGAAACGGGGTGAAATGTTGTCTAAAACTGCAGCTGTGTGTTAGATAATGGGATGATGAGGTGGTGCACTCGCATAAACGCACACACACACACACACACACACACACTGCTTGCCAAGTCTGGTAAAAAACACTTGTGTCTGGCAGAATATGAGTTGAGTTCACCGACACCTGTTTGAGCGTGTGCTCATGCGAAAGTCTCTTTGCATGTGTTCGACAATTACACGTGTGTGTGCATATGACATGTGTGTTACTAAAGACCAAAGTTTCAACGCAGGTCTTGAGAATTTTTCTATAATTAAAGGTTTTGAACTATAATGTAAAAAGAAATATTGCACAAGCACAATAATGCTCTGCTGGCTCTTAATTAAAATCTGCGAGGCTAAAAGAAGGAGATTTTCTCTGTGGAGATCGATACAGTTTCCCATTATTAATACATTAATCTGTCGTTTCAGAGATGTCTGGTGATAATTCCCAGACCTCCTCCCTTCGGTCTACCACCACCATCTACTTGTCAGGCGTAGCATAGTTGCCATGGGAACATACTATGGTGAGCAGCTTGGAAACCTGGTTGGCCGGGTTACTGCAGAGGTAAAGGCACCATATAGCGGAGGGTCAGAGATCCATCATGGGCTTCTTATGAAGCACACGGGGGAAAGAGCTTCTGGAAATGGAAGACTCAGCGTGACCTCTAATGTCACCTGATCATTGTCTCTCTCTCTCTCACGCACACACACACACAGACACACATAACCTCATCATTGTACACATAAACAGTCACACAACAAAACCATCTGAGCGCGCAATCGCTCACACACCACACACGCTCTCCTCGGCCACATGCTGGCTTTATCGTGCTTCCTGTTTCCCACAGCTGCCCCACAATCCTTCAGTCTCCCAACAACAGGAAATTAAAGGAGCGTGGCGCGGCACCCCGAGCGCCTCGACTTTTTGATTTGTGCGAGTCGCTATCGCTAATGAAAATCAGCGCAGCGCTCTGGACAACGGGGGCCACTGATAGAGGAGCGACTTGTTCACCACACAACAGCCGGCATCTCCCAACAAGTGAGCGCTGTAAATCGCCTGATGGGGGGGTTGCAGAGGAGGAGAAGGGTGGTTAAAGAGGCCGGGAGATGCTGTGAGCATATGATTCACCTCTGATGGGTTCAGTTTATACAGAAAAATACTCAGGTGTGAATATGAGCTGAAAAATCTAATAAAGACTTTAAATTTGTGACAGAAGGTTAGCAAGCAACAAGAATGAAAGGAAAGGTTTACAAGAGAGCAGTGAGACCTGCTGTGATGCGTGGAGATGAAGATGCTGAGATTTCTGTTGGGAGTGACCACGAGGGACAAGATTAGAAATGAGCATATCAGAGGGACAGCTCAGGTTGAGTGTTTTGGAGACAAAATTAGAGAGGCAAGGCTGAGATGTATATATTGGACAAAGGATGATATATATATATATATATATACATGATGAGCTGCCAGATAGGAGGAAAAGAGGAAGACCTCAGAGAAGATTCATAGATGAAGTGAAGGAGGACGTTAGGATAAAATGGAGGTAAATGGTTCTCTGTGGCGACCGATAAAAGGAGCAGCTAAAAGAAGGGGAAAAAGACAAAGAAATGAAGCGCCGGTGAAGTTGTGGATGAGGATGTGCTTCTTACCAGTCTCCTTTTCTGAAATACAGTATAAAAAACATATTCTTGTTTTCAATAAGTAAATATATGTGGAGTTGGATTTATTGTCTTCCTTTATTTGTTTTTCTAAGTTCATTAAATCGTTCAGTTTTACTTTGCTGCACAGAGGCTTGTATTATTTTCTCTCCTCGCTTCTTTTCCCTCTCCTTGATTGCTCCTGTATCTCTGCTCTCTCTGTTTATTAGTTTTCTTGATTTATTCTCTGTAATCTCATGTCTTTTGCCCAACATTCCTTTTCATACCATTCCTTTTTGTCCTGACATTTTCCTTACATTCCTAACGTTCTTTTTTCTCCTGTCTATAGAGGCTAAAATGATTTTTTATAGAGTAAACATATCATAAGCATAACGTTTAATCCAAAAGAGCTGGGCAGTTTAACACAGGAGTCTCGGGGGATTGACTAGATTTTGGAGTCAAGTGGCCACTCTAGGAACCCGCGTGCTCTCGTTATTTTCCCCTGACCATTATACTTTCTCTCTCACCCTCCCTTCTTTTTTTAAATGTTTCATTTTCATTTATTTTTTATTCTTACTTCCACTATCTCTTCACTCCTTTCACTTTTGCTCTTGTTTGTCTGTGTACTCTGTTTTGTTTCTTCTTCCATTTTCTGCTTTTGTTTTAAGTTGACTTTCATCATTTATCCCTGAAATCTCATTCTCCATTTCTTCAATGTTTCTCTCCCCTCTCCAACCGCCAAACTACTTCTCCTGTTTATTTGTCCTGTTTTCCACCAGACTCAGCCTTTAAACATCCTTCTTCCCTTCATTTCTTGTAAACATTTTCCTACTAATCGTTTTTTTAGTTGTCCTTCTCTCCCTTCCTTTTTGCTCTTCACCTCTAATTTCTTCTCTCTTTGACCTCTGTCCATCTCTCTCCCACAGTGTCATCTCCCTCTCCTTTTTCTCTCTCATGATTTCTACCAGTATTTAGTGTTCAGCATTCAGACAAGGTCACAGAGTAATTTTTGTGTGTGTGTGTGTGTGTGGCTGCCTCTTTCCTTCGTCCCATCCAGGCACTCAGCCAAGAGAGAACGTCTTGATCCTGCACTTAGGACATTGTGTCTGTGTGTGTGTGAGTGTTACAGAAAGATTGATTTGTTTGGTTGTACAGGGAGCAGTATAATATGTGTAATGCTCTAATGGCTGACAGAGAGAGAGGTGTAGTGACTTTCACTGTTGCAGATCTTTATAGCTGTCTTGCTGAGAGGTTGTGTTTTTGTTTGCAAAGTATGAAGATGTTTGTCCATTCACTGACTGCCTCCTACATAAGAAATATACAGTGAGTTTACTCTATGTAAGCACTTTCAGATACTTATAGAACAGCTGTAGAGGTAATTTCTGCATCTGTAAAATGCAAATACTAAATTGTTAGCAGAAACATGCTATTTTTGAAATCCCATTTTAAAAACCCTTAACATTTGCATTAATTAAAATAAGAAAAAAACAAAGGAAACTTTCCTCTCTCACTTCATATTTAAAAGTCGACATTCTCAGTAAGATACAAATACTATGTTGTTTTTGTTTCACGGGAAACAGATATTGTGAGCAGGGTAATGATTACATTTAAACCTATTTATCACTTTACTATATTTGAATTGAGTTTGTGTGTGCCACCTGTGCCATCTCTATCTTTGCTGTACACCTAGACTCCAAGTACTCCTATCTACCTCTTCCTTTGAATACTCCCTCTTCCTCTTCATTTGAATACTTTCCTGTACTTCCTCATTTCACCACCAAGTCTTCTTGTGTTTTTTCCTCTGTCCAGAGGATACACCAAACAATTTTTACCCATTTCCCTCAATACTGAAGCTGTACTTTTCAAGTCATCAGGTAATTCTTACCACCCAAATCCTGTCCCAACTCCTCGTTGAACACAACCCTCCCCAACTATCCTGGCTTGGGATTGGCACTAGGCATGCACTTGCTTGCAGCTCCCTGTGGGTCGATTGGATGATCACTTTTGAGGATGAAATTGACGTCACACTAGTCTAGACCCTTACATAGTATTAGACATGGAAAATAGAACACTGTTATAATAATCTTTGCTGATCTGCTGTAAGCAGTTCTCAACAAATGAACTATGGTGTGAAGTAGATCCTCAGAATACCTTTTTTTTTTTTTACAGTTGACATGGTCTCGTTGGCTTTATTGGAGCAGTTTGCAGTGAAGCGGTCAGAATGAGTGTCGGCATTTCCAAATCTTAGACCATGGTGTTTCACTAAAAAGTTGTAGAGTTCTCCCACTAACAGTATCCTGGGATTTTATTCACAAGTGATGGAAAGGTGGGCTGATAGGTAGGCCTGCATTGGTGCAAGTTCAGCGCTATTAATGGCATTGTACCATACTGTCATGTTGAAGTGAAATTTGATCATTGCATCATTAACCCCCAGAATTGACCTGTATGTAAATTTCAGATAATTTTTCCTTTGATTTCATGTAGACCATGACTAATCTCTCTAGTACCTTCATTAAATTTGATGTGATGTTCTGGGATCAGAGAGAAGGACGGGGAAGAGCTCAGACAAATAGAGGGAGCTTGGAAAGGAGTCACGGCTCCTTGACATCAAAAAGAACCAGTTGAAGGGATTCTGGTATTTGTTTTGATTTTGGATGTTTTCCAGACATGCCCAAACTGGGGTGCACCTGGAACACACAGGAAAGATATCTCATCTGTCTTAGGATTGCTTTGGGATCCCCCAGGAACAATCTGGAAAAAAGGATGGCTGGAATACCCTGCTTAGCCAGCTACCACAACTTCAGCCAGGAAACCTGTCTCCTGTTTCCAGTATTTATACAAAGCTTGGCTAATCATATCTTTAGTCACGTTCCAATCTCACTCTCAGACAAAAAACAAGTAACAGAATTACCCAAAATGGTTTGGTTTTTTTTACCCAAAATGTTGAACTGGGCCTTTATAAGATGTTATAAGACTTTGTAACTCATCCAAACCATTATATAAACTACCCTTAAAAAAAAAAAAACCCTCGTTCTTCAGCCAACTTTCTTTATTTCTTTATTTCTCCTTTCACTCTCACTGTGGTGAGTCTCTTCTGCACACTCTCTCCCTTTCTTTAATTTGACCAGCATGTTTTGCTTTTATGCATTTTTAAAAAAATAAAGTCAGCGTTAATATTCAAAACTGCAGCTTATCAATGTTTCTCTCTTTGCAAAGCAGCCCATAAATATTAATGTCGATCGGCCACGCTTCCTCGACGCACCGCCGCATTGGCCTCTTCCTGCATAGCTATTTGTGTGTGTGTGTGTGTGTGTGTGTGTGTGTCCCACATGTTGCATGCTCTAGTTTTGATCTCAGATCAGGTAGGAAGTGTCTGTATGGTGCAGCTGGTCTGGTCTGTCTAGATTTTCTCTACATTGACCACTCTCTA
>VUQG01000337.1:19276-45240 GCA_015106755.1 Etia nguti
CCCCAAATGCCATTTCCCATTTCAGCCTGCTTTGTATGTTATTCACTCATGTACACAGTCAGCTTCAGCTGCTGGATCATAATCATATACCAACATGACAGATGACAGCGGTCAGAAGCCATACACTTCAGGATGGAGTCAAAAATGACTTTAGATCTTTTCTTATTGGCTCTGTTCATTTCTTTTTGTTTGCCTCTCTTTACTCTTTGACTTCTTATGTTTGGAGTTGTTTCCCTACTGTCTATGCTACTCTTTTCCCTCTTGGTTAACTTTTCTCTAAATTACTTTAATGTCATTAAAAAACCTGAAACCTGAAATTTGAGATATATAGAAAAAGCTAACATATAGCTAAGTATGTGATGTATGTGCAGGGATATACTTACACACATTAATTATAGTTTGTCTGACATGACTGAGTTTTCATGTTCTTTTCACTTTCTCTTTGATGATTTTATGTTCTGCTCCCATCAGCTAATGCCATGCATTAGGACAGTGCCCAGTACATGATATGGACAAAAGAACTACGTCACCCACACATTTTATCTAGCTGATCACCTATAAAATCTCAGACCACAAAGCTCCTGGTGGACAGTTTTTGTGCTGATGTTAATGCCAGAGGAAGCTTGGAACTATGCATTGTGTTTCAGCACTTGATGATCCTGCTATATAGCTTTATGTGGTCTGTCAGTCTGTGGTAATTCATGGCCCAGTACATATATCCTCTATCAGCATCATAGTTTTCAAAGATAAAAACTATGTCAGTGGTCACCACCCCAACTGGTAGCAGCAGATGGCCGCCCCTCCCTGAGCCTGGTTCTGCCGGAGGTTTCTTCCTGTTAAAAGGGAGTTTTTCCTTCCCACTTTCGCCAAAGTGCTTGCTCATAGGGCGTGATATGATTGTTGGGTTTTTCTCATTATGTATTATTGTAGGGTCTACCTTACAAATATAAAGCGCCTTGAGGCAACTGTTGTTGTGATTTGGCGTTGTATAAATAAAATTTAATTGAATTGGTCACATGAAGCATTTTATTATGTTTTTACTGTCCAAGAATTTATTGAATTTCGTTTTTTAACGTAATCCACACATACACATAATCTGAAAAAAGCTAAACAAAACATTTGTCATATCATATTAATATGTTTTCATGCTAAACCCCTACATTATCTCAAATTGTACTAAAACTGTCATTTCAATACAAGAAGATGTTAGTTTTGCCTGATCGCCTGATGTAATCCCATCCATGTCTATCACTGCTACTCCACATATCACCACTGTCCCCCACCAGGCTCTCATACTTCTTTGCCACTCATGACATATTAACACTCACTTCTTATTGATCCTTTGCACTTCCTGATTCAATAACTTTGAATGTTTTTCTGTACCCCCCATTCCACCACTACATCTCCTTGTCTTGGTAATGGATGGCATCCTCACAGGCAGTAAAAAAAAAAAAACCTGGGTAAATCATCAAATAAAGTCAGTGTTTCCCAAACACAGACTTTACTTGGGTGAATCACCCAAATAAAGTCTATGTTTGGGAAACACTTTACCTCCAGACGAGCTGATAAGCCTGCCACTAAACACTGGACACGCTGCTGAACCTAATCTCTGCAGGTGTTTGTGCACCGACACGATTGGCTCATGTTTCTCTCTTAGGCTGTTATAAAGCAGACAATATGGTGTCACTGTATTTCTATTCAGGAACTTTTAGGTGCTGTGTCTTAATAGTTGGAAAAAGAACTGCGCACAAATGCATTAAACGCAGAATTTCAACAGTCAGCTTAAGAGCCGTTCACTCAGTTACAGCAAGCCTCAACACAGTGGCTCAAAGAGACTTAAATATGCTTCTTGTTACTGTCAAAGCTTCAGAGTCTTTGTCTTTACAGCAACAATTCAAGAACATGTTTCACTAAATGATGATTGGTCTCCTTGGACCTTCACCTTACCCTCTGCATAGCCACTCTCTCACTCCTCTGGTGCATTTATTAAATGTGCTGACAAAGACAGGCAAAATCTCAGGATGGATTTCCAGCTAAGATAAAGATTTAGGTTAGTTTGTAATTAAAACAGAAGTGAATAGGTAATAATTTATAACTTTTATGCCATCTTTTGGGATTTAACATCAGAAGGCAGATTTGGAGGAAGTCTCTCGCTTGCTCTCTTTTTTCCCTTTCTTTCATTCATGGTGTCCATTAGCACTCCTCTATCTCTTGCCAGCCATTCACTTTTCCCATGGAGACAGGACACACATACACACACATACACACACACACACACACACACACACACACACACACACACACACACACGGACTGTGTTAAGTCTCCTTGGTTACTGAATGCCTTTTTCATTGACTGTCCGTTACCATGGAAGTGAAAGGACGAGAGGGGATGAGAGGATGATTAGAGGAGAAAAGAAGAGGAGGGAGAGGAGAGAAGGAGGAGAAGCTGAAAAGAAGGAAAAAACAACACAAAATGTAACAGGCAAAACAAGGAGGGTGGAGGGCGAGCGTGGAGAAGAGAAGAAGAGATGGCGGGGTAATTAGTGAAGAGGATGGGGGATGAGGAAGAAATGAGTGGTACAAAGATGTGCAAAAGACAGAAGGCAGGAAGAAGAGGACAAGCAAATGAGAGAAGATAGAGGGAAGAGTGTAATGGGGAAAGAAAGGAAGAAATGATGAGAGGGTGATTAGTAAGGAGAGGGGCATGAAGGGCTAAGAGCAATGAAACAATTAGAGAAGAAAATGTGAGAAGGAGAAGTAAATAGCAAAGGATGAAAGAAAATGGGAAGAATAGAAGGAAAGGAAGAAGTTTGGAAGGAAGCTGGGAGGAAACATTGTGACCAGAAAAAAAAGTGAAATGGTTCTTTTTTGTTCCCTCTCTTTCATTTTTATTCAGTTTCTTCTCATATCTTTCCTTCTACTTTCCATCTTTGACCATTTTAAAATGACACATCTAACCTATTTTGGATTGTCTGGTAAAATGTGTTCTTTTGCATTTGGAAGCGTAGCCACACGCTCGATTTCTGCAGCAGGGAAGTTAATTTGAGGATTAAATTACATGATTTGGTCAGACACATATACACCATGAGGACTCACAGTTTCAATTGAAATGCACAAATCCAGCTATGCATAAATACATGAATAATCCACAGAGGAAAGCCTTCCTACAGGGATGTTGATCTGTGCAATATACTGTGTGTGAGTGTGTGTCTGTTCTTGTGTGTTTTTGCGAGTAACACTCACGTTTCAGGGACGTTTGCTTAGAAGGTCTTGTTGATTGGATTCTCCTCCCTTTTGAGAGCATAAAGCAAGTCCTCATAATGCATATCATTCAATTTTAGCATGATCAGTGCATGTCAACACGCATGATTGTGTGTTTGCTTGTGTCACTGTCTAATTGCTGATCAGGCTCTCAGCTCTGGTGTTATCTGTGAGATTGGTATGCTTTTTTTTCTATTTTCACCAGGAAATTCTGGCAGGAACACACATGCACACTCAAAGACACACACCCATATACATACATATATGGTAATTATAACACACAAATAATAATTATAACACAGAGCCTCCCTAAGCTGACATGAAAAGATCAGATTTAAGGTTCAGAAGAGAACAGGAGCTCTGTATCAGAAATGAAGCCAGAAGTGAGGCCAGTGCAGATGTGCCTTAAACCTGCATTATATCTATTGGTCAGAAGGGGGTGACTCATCTGGTTTCAAAAAGACATTCAGTTGTCCAGAAATCTATGGGAAAGCAACCTTTGGTTCTTTTTCTCTGTGACGTAAGAAATTCCTGGTAAGTTTATGGTCCTAAAAATTTTGAATATAATATGCTGTTAATTTTGTAAATCATGGCTCCCAATAGAAAGGGACAATAAAGCAGTTATGCTTTAGAGTTGCTAGCGTCTAACTCTGCATTGTGGATTTCTGATTCCTGACCTTCCCTCTTATCTGTGATTTTAAAACACTAAGATGGCAATGGAGAAGCTCCGTTACCATGCTGAAAATCAGATATGACAAGAAATATTGTCATTGTAATAGGGACAATATGTGTCTGCATCTCTGAAGCACACTAGTAGCTAAATACACAGATACACATCAAGGCAGAATTGAACTGACTCATCATGGAATTCTTTTCTTTGTTTCTCTTCTCTTCTTCTCTTCTCTTCTCTTCCTGTCTCTGTATCTGTCATGTATCATTATCTCAGCTTACCTTTTGTTGGTGTTGTTACACACCCAGTAAACTGCCTGCAGTCTAATGAACAAAGAACGTACATTATTAGCTCTTAACTAGCCAGCAGATTTTAATTAAAAACGCACTGTTTGCCAATATATTGGATTTTTTTTTTATCTTAACAAATATTTCAAAAAGTTTAAATTGAGCTTAAATTCCTCAAAACATGTGATGACATTCTCAGTTTTTAATTTTGCACCAACAGTCATTTCAGATATTGAATGGCCTCATTTTCCCATTCACACCTATCTGCACTTTTTTCTGTGCTTTCTATCTAACATTCACCCTCTGATTGGAGAGCACTTTGGGATAAGTATCTTTCCCAGTGATACTTTGGCGTTCAGACTGGAGCTGCCAGGGATCCAAACCACCAAACTTCCAGTTAGTAGATAACCTGCTCTATCACCTCGAAGGAGAGTGATACGTTTTACATCTTGACACTCTATTCTTGGTTAATAAAGCTGAAGTCAAATGTTTCATGTTGACTTTTGACACTATTAAGATTTTTAAAAAAATGCTGAGCAATCCATGAAAAACTGGGTGAAGAGATGTACAACGGCATATTAGGATGAGGGATAAAAACAAAACAATTGCAAGTTTGTAAGAAAATCGCCAGGAAAATAATGTTTTTTTGAACAATGAAAAATGTAATTTTTTGTTCACTATGCCAGCATTAAATCATACTTTTCAAGTGGATTCAACAACAAAGACATATGATATTAGTTCAGAATACCATATTGTCATAAGCATCCGGACTTTGAAGACATAGTCGTAAACTGCATCTATTCAGAGGAAAACACTGATTTGGATGAGGTGATAGCCGTTGTGTATCAAGAACTAAAGCACAAAGGACAGATGCAAGGATGTCACTGGTTACATCTTTAAGCTCTTAAAATTTGTGGTACAGCACACCATTATTATAGTAATCGATCGGTGTGGAGCTTTGAAGAGTGCAGAGTGATGATAGTGCCACTCTAATGTTGAAAATTTTAAGTTTTTTCTCCTAGTTTCACCCCCCCCCCATTATTTTTTTCCTACCATCAGTGGCCCTAATACCCCGTTGCAAGAGATGTCCTCAGAGTCGTTTCTGGGGAGTTTTTCCTTCTCGCTTTCGCAAAGTTCTTGAGTTGATTGAGTTGAAATAAACCTATAAAGTAATATATTTTAGTTTATTTTACTCAAAATTACATATTTATGTTTATGAAATAATTAGTATATAAAGTATATATAAACAAATAATAAACAGCCCAACACATAGCAAGAAACATGCAAGCACAATGTGATAGCATAAACTACCACGAAAATGTTTCTAGGAGACGCAGAGAAGTGATGGAATGCCACCAGGACACGGTTGCTGGTGACTGTGTTAAACCATATGCCATTTTTCTCCATATTTGTTGTGTGTTCTATTTTTTTCTCCAGCCTGTATCTAGATTGCTAAACTAGTGAAGATGTTTTCATAATTTCTGTCTGCATTTTCTCAAGTGGCACATGGGACACTATGTGAAACAAGTGAAACATGGGACACCTAAAACGTGTCCCATCCATCAGTTTTGTTGCATTTATAATTTTTTTCTTAGATAGTGAGCCAGGCTTCTGTGCATGTGCAGGTAGTCACGCCTTACAGTCATACATAGAAAAAACACCTGTTTAAATCACAACAATCGGAGTCACAGCAGTTTCCATCAGTTGCTGTGTGCAGTTGTTTAAGGAATTTCCGATCCCTCTCTGTGTCTCCCTGTGGATTTGCGCACTTTTAAAACATCTCTATCCAAAAATCATTGTTTTAAAAGTCGACTTGACAAAGGAAAGTCACCCGCCCCTCCCCCACTTCCACCCAAAATAACACACCACGACTTACTTTGTGCCTTTTAAACTACGTTTTTAGTTTTGCCCTTCAACTTGGACTTCAATCCAGTACTCAGATGTCGTCTTCCTCGATGTTTGCCCCCTAAACTTCAGTCCAAGATTTACTTTCTTTTTCTACAAGTTGAAGTCTGGATGGAGACAATGTTTTTCACTTCTCTTTGAATGAGGAGGATACGGAGGGAGGGAAAGAGACGGAGATATGAAAGCAGGAAGGATAGGGAGATGGTGATGATAAAAAACGCAAGTAACAGAAAAAATGGAAAACTAAGACGCGGGTAAAGCATATAATTTCAAAACTCTCTTATTGCCCTCTTCATCATATAGATTCACACAAATACTGAAGACGGGCAAATTGTGAAGAAAAAAAAAGGTATAAAGATAAATGAGGAAAGAGTCAGGCAACGATGCCACAAAATATCCAATTGCATTTGCATAACAGGTGATGTCTTTCCTTCTGTTTCTCCAATCAGAGTCTAAGCTAAATCTCCCTGATAGGCTGAAATGTGAAGGGAATAGTGACTGCAAATGGCACCTTGGTGAATTATTAATGAGGAGCATCCATCTATCTATCTATACTCTATCCATCATTTTACACACACCGCACTCCCAGATATAATTGTATTAACACAGATATGAATGGAGACAGACAGAAAAGGAAAGACAAATCTGTCCTCTTTTATCAGCAGCGTTTTAAACGAGCAGCGCTGAACTGGATGGTTTCATATTAAGCCAAATGATTTTATCAGCCAGACGTGTCTTTAGTGTATTCAAATGGGCTTGCAGGAAGGTTAAAGTAAGCTGCATTCTGTCGCTGTGGGATGACAGCCTAAAGCGACGCACTTGTAGTTGTTTACATGGCAGGGTGGTGCCGTGTGTTTGCATGTTCTGCCCGTGTTCACCGTTTCATGGTTTTAATCTGTGATTCTAAATTGCTTGTTGGTGTGGATGCAAACATGAATGGGTGCTGGGGTTAGTCATATTATGTACTGGCGACCTCCCAACGGTGTACACCTCACACCCTGCATCAGCTGGGACAGACTCCAAATGCACCATATGCGTAACTGGAAAAGAGGTTTAGGTTTTTGGTTAGGTTAGGTTTATGACCACCTGCCTAATATTCTGTGGGTCCCCTTTTTCTGCCAAAACAGCCCTGACCCATCAAGGCATGGACTCCACTAGACCACTGAATGTGTGCTGTGGTATCTGATGTTAGCAACAGATCCTTTACGTCCTGTAAGTTATGAGGTAGAGCCTCCATGGATTGTACTTGTTAGTCCAACACATCCCAAAGATGCTTGATCACTGAGGACTGGGAACATCCCACAAGAGCTGAAGTTTTGGAAATGCTCTGACCCAACCATCTACCCATTAAAATCTGCTTCTTTTCAAACTTCAAATCCTTACGTTTGTCTATTTTTCCTGCTTCTAACACATCAGTTTTGAGGAAAAAATGTTAACTTGATCACTAATATGTCCCTCCCGCTAACAGTCGCCACGATGTAAAGACAATCAGCTGAGAGAGAGATGAAGAGATTGGTTTATATCTGTGTGTCTGCATCTTTTAAAACATTAGCTGTAAATATGTTCTGTCACATTGCAGCTGGAAGGAAATAAATATGACCAGCAGGTTTGCTGATCAACAGCACACATTAATTTGCTTCTAAGAGTTAATCCAATACATGCAATAATTTTGTATGGATGTAAATGTCCTACTACGCCTGTACCCAAAACCTTTCAGATTCTCCTGACATCCAGATAGACTTCTATTGCCAGAAATCCCAGATCCTGATTTGTGAAATAACTTTTTTTATGAGTTAATTTAGCACAATGACCTCCTTCAATGTCTTTTTGATGAGCTATTCTTAAACCATACAACTAACCCTTCCACTGATGTGTAACTAAAATCAATGGCTAACTAGAAAACGTGTTAGCTTTCCTTAAGATCTGCATAAAAATTGATGAAGGCTCTGTCGCTGCCTGCTAATCTTAGGCTCGTAAATCAAGCTGAGTTTCCAGCGAATAACTTCAGCAGTGATTCGCACTTTGTCGCCTGCATTTGTTTGTCCAGTTTTGCAGCGGATTCTTCGCTGTGTGGACGAGCCTCTTCAAATGTAAAGTGATGCTGCTCGCTGAAATGCAAATCTGATCGGTGCGGTATCATCAGCAGATTGGAGAGCTGCATGTGAGTGTGTGTGTTTGTGCGAGTGTGTGAGGGGTAAAAGGAGCTCTATTCTCCAGCTGAAGCCCCTCATCTTCTCTGTTTTCATACTGACACACTGTGAATGTCAAAGAGCTGCATGAGGCCAGGCCTGTCAGTCAAGCGTCGAGTGTGTATGCATGTGTATGTCTGAGTATTGGGGGAAAAAAAAGAGAGAGAGGAGTGTGTGTCCATGTGGGGGAGGACTTATGTTTGTGTATTTGTGAGAGTGTTTATGTGTCAGAGACGTGGTGAGTGTTGTGGTGTGTGTCCGAGAGACAAAGCGGGAGAGAGCTAGAGGAGTGTGTTGTGAGTTGCCAGAGGATCTGAGTGAACAGTGATGTGTGACAGAGAGAGTGAGAGAGAGATTTGGAGCTCAGAGGGAAAGAGAATGAGTGATCGAGCCACAGAGCGAAATAATTTTATTATTTTTTTTAAAGAAGGGAGAGAGAGAGATTTGGAGCCCAGAGAAACCAGTGAAAAGGTGAAAGAGAAACTAAGAGAGAAAGAAAAGAAGGGAAAAGAGAGAGTAATGTCTAGAGAGAAGATAGAGAGAGGGAGATTGAGGTTGACAGACAATGCTGTGATCTGCGTCTGACTCGGCTGGATTTACTGGATCAGACAAGCACTAAACTCCTCTCTTTCTTTCTGCCTCTGTTTCTTTGTCACTCATTCTCTCACTCTCGCAGTCTTATGTACTTTGCCTAATAACCTTCCTAGAGTACGTGTCATGTTATCCAGAGATTATTACTTCAGAGGGGGAGGATATTCTGGGCTGATTTACTCTCAGTTAAAACACCAACTTTTGATGATCACATCGCAGACATCGGGTCCAGTTTGGCTTTCTTTGTTTGAAGTTAACATTAAGGAGCAATTCACACTATCAATCTCAATAAATTTTAGAGGACCCTCCCTCAGCCGTCTCATGAACAGAAAAGCCCAGGAAAACTCCTGTTAAGTCTGTCGCAACACTTTCCGGCTTTCCTGCTGTGCCGCCAACAGCAAAAGCCCAGTGCTCTCTATTGACAGGTAACATTATTTTTTTCCTCATTTTCTGTCATAAATATACAATTTGTTTATAACATCAGGAAAAGCGATACTCTTCTTTTCATTCGTATTATTAATCTTTGCATCTCCTACAGAGTGTCTTTTGTCAACTTACCTTAACCGGTCATGGCAGATGGCTGTCCCTCCCCAAGCCTGGTTCTGCCGGAGGTTTCTTCCTGTTAAAAGGGAGTTTTTCCTTCCCAGTGTCAAAGAGTACGTATTCACAGGGGGTCCTCTGGTTTTTAGGGTTATTGCAGTGTCTTTACCTTACACTATAATGCTCCTTTAGCCAAATGTTGTTGTGATTCGGTAGTATATAAATAAAATCCAGTTGAATTTAATCTTCTCGTTAGTTACAAAGGTAAAACTTTTTTCTAAATAGAATACTAAATTTTATCTTGTTTGTGTTTTTTGATCAGTGTCAGTACATGTAGGACGTGTGTGTGTGCATACGCACATATGTGTGTTTGCATATTCCAGCCCAAGACAACATGAGCAAACCTGGTGTCTCACTTTACAATATTTTGGTGACACAAATGCACAGTTAAGCCGCGAAGTCGCTGCTTCCTCTGGTGTCAGGGCAACATGGATCCATCTAACTAGAGTGATAATGATGGAGGGCTAACTGCAAAATTCTCAAAAATAGTGTTAGCTGCCATGCTAAAATCCAACAATAAAACACAAAGGGCTAAGTGGTAAGATGCACCTGTCAATGGTGAAGACACATGCTCAGGATGAGACAAGGAAAAGGCAGCTAGCGCCCGGCAACAGAGAAGTTATCTAACAATCCTGAGTATGGACAGTTACGCTAGCTAGCCTATATGAAGTTTGGGATATGCTCTGAAGCGAGAAGAGATGTATGAATAATATCTATGATAATATCTAGTAGCACAAGCTACTTAAGGATGAGTGGTTCTGCCCGACGCAGTAGTTGTGATCACCAGCCAATCAGGATTGTCAGAATGAGATAAATACTTGTGAGGAATGTGCAGCGTGGTGCATTTCATAGTCAGACATTGAAACGAATGCTAGGAATGAGAACTGATTAATGCACAGATCGTACGAAACACAATATACATTCTGGACATACACCATTGCAGCACACTGCTGTGCTGCAGCATACTTCTATGTTGTTTGTGTTTTTTGATCAGCGCCAGCACATGTGGCAAGAGTTTGTGTGCTCGTGTGTGTGCGTCTGTGTCATCAGCAGGGATTCAGGCTGATCCTGTCTTACCTTGGAATGACTGTGGTGAAATCTGCTGGAAACTCTCTTTCTGTCTCTCTTTCATACACGCGCACATTCTCTTGTTTACTGTGTCCTGCTGGGATGTCTGGCGATACAGAGGTGAGAGAAAATAGAGATTCTCTGGTTTTCTTCTGCCTCCTGCCTCCATCCCTCCTTCCCTCCCTCTGTCTTCTCCTTCTTGTCCTCCTGTCAGTCTTCCAAACAAGCTGTCTTATCGAATGATCACAATTGTTGAAGCAGCTTACAAAACGGGCATTATCGAAATGAGCAAACACAATTTGCACCTTCAAACCGCTGTGATGTAAACAGTTAGACAATGACAATAAAAAAATACAAAAATAAAAAGCAAGCAGCAGCCTACAAATAATCATGTAAAATATGTCAAGCGTAAAGTTTTTACTCTACCAGACTTTTGTATTTTTACATTTGGTTATTGGCTTAAACCTGATGTGTAACAACTCTCCTCTCTTCTCCTCCTGAATGTCAAAATAACCTTTTGCCCAGACATGAGGAGCGCTTGATTTCTCTTATCTTGCTGGTGACATGCCCACTCACGGGGCTGTTTAAGCGCATGGCAAGACGCTTCGAACATCAAACGGACTTCGAGCAGCTCAAACTCACGGCTCCCTTCCAAAAACTTCCTCTGTCATCCTTCAGATAGAAAGACATGGGAGGGCTGAAATGTCAGAAATTCTTTGCTGATGTCACAGCTTTAACTTGATTCAACTGGGAGGCCTGCTAGGAGACGGAATCTGAAGCTGACATCCATCTCTTTACATTCATCTTTTTCTGCATCCTTTTATTGTAGCAGAGGTGAATCTGAACTGAAGGTTGCAAAAATTTCAACTTTTTACAGAAATCATTCGTTCTCCGCAGTCAAATGTCTATATGAACAACTAACTATAAACCTATAACAAGCAACAAGCTAGGCTACAGGCTGATCAGCAGCAGCTCGAGGGCCTGGCAGATCCCCCTGAGTCTCCTGAGAGAAACTGACAACCACAGAAAAAGTGGAGGGAGGGTGGGACACCGAAACAAGCACAAATGGGTGTATGGTGAAGTGGGTGTTTATGGGCGTATGACTGGGGGATGTGTGGGTTGTGGTCCAACTCCTGAAATTAAGTTAAATTATCTCTAATGTTGCTTGATGAATAAGTCTGAAAGCTCATCAAATATAACTCGAATAACGAAGAAAATAAAAGTAAATGTATACTCATAGTGCATCTTTCACCAGTTCCAATTCCCTACTTTACACGTTTAACCTTCAAGTAACCAACTTGAGTCACTTTGCATAATCATTCTCATAGGAAAGAAAAGAAACAATCAGATAAAAACAAAAACTTTGTTTCTTCCACTTTGGCTCTTGTTTTGTTTTTGGTTTGAGGTCTTTTCTTTGCTGCTTCTTGTCTGACCCACAGTGAAACTATATATATATATATATATATTTACTTCACTGCATTTCTTCTGCTAACCAGCAAACAGCAGCTGGAAGGATAATGCATAAAATTCAACAAAGTATCTGTCTATCAACCTATCGCTTATAACAACCTTTCATCATCATGTCTATCACTTATTAGAAATGACGAGGCAGAGCCTTCAGCTTTCGGGAGGCAGACACCCTCTCTGCTTTTAAGATTAGTTGTAAAACTTTCCTTTTTGATAAAGCTTATAGGTAGGGCTGGATCAGGTCACCTGCCTCAGTTACACTGCAATAGGCCTAGGCTGCTGGGGGATTCCCATGATGCACTGACTGTTTCTTCTTCATATTCACCTTTAAATCTCTATGTGTTTATACACAACTCTGCATTTAATCATTAGTTATTATTAATCTCTGGATCGCTTCCATAGTCTATTTATTGTCCTGTCTTCCTCCCCTCACCCCCAACCAGTCATGGTTGATGGCTGCCCCCCACACACACACACACACCCCTGTGCAAAGCCTGGCACTGCCTGATGGTTTTCCCGGTTAAAAGGAAGTTTTTCCTTCCCACTGTCACCAAGTGACAAGTGAGGGACATCTCATAGGGGGTTGCCCGATTGTTGGGGTCTCTTCTGTATTATTGTAGGGTCTTTATTGTCCAATATAAAGTGCTTTTAAGCAATTAATGTTGTGATTTGGTGCTATATAGATAAAATAGAACTGAATACAAAAGATAATCAGTGACATTATTGCTTTATTTGAATAATAATAACAGAAACTGTAATAAATTATGTCAGAATTAATTTGAAATATTACCTTTTATGTTATTCGATAACTTTGAGCTTTAAGTCCATCGCTTTTCATCAAAGTTTGCATTGATGAAATTCTCCCTGACGTGTTGTTGATCAAAGATGGCCCCTTTACTCTGAAGCTTTTCAATCAGACGGGTGCATCGGCATCCACTTTGATCTTGTGAGATTATAGTTGCTGATGTACTCCTGACATGACAGGAAGTCAGGGTGAGAAATGGACCCAAGAGATAGTGTTGCTCAATCCCCAGGTGGTCAGTTCTGCACAAGTCTATCTCATCTGGGATGAGAAGATAATTTAATGCTGCCATGACAACGGCTGGTTTATCATTGTGTGTGAGGTCAAGTTCACAAACGGGATTCTGAGTAATTGTTTGGAAATGAGATGGGGTTTTTTTGTTGTTGCAAAAATTAGTTGTTTACGTGTGGGTATTTGTTGATAAAAGGAATGACGCAGAGAGGAAAGGGATAAAAATGAAAAACGTAATGGAAATATGCAAAAGAGTGTGTGATAGAGAAGACTATATGATGGAGAGAGTATAGTTCATTGTGCTTTCATATACGGATTTATTGCGCTTGAGTGTATGTGCATAATTTGTACATGTACTGGGCAACCTGAGCTTGTGCTTTTATGTTTGTGTGTGTGTGAGAGAGAGAGTCATGCTGCAGAGTGGTTCTACCTGTAAATGTCAGGCGGCTGTCCTCAGTGTTGACAGCTAAGAAATCAGTGGTAAATCAGGGCAGTAGCTCTGCTAAAGAGGTGATTAATAAACATGTCATCTTTATTTGGTGTGAGTTAGTTTGTGTGTATGTGTGTGCGGCAACACCTTTAGACCTTTTTTGCTTTCAAACACCTTGGGGGTGGGTGAGGGAAAGATGAAGGCATGACAGCGATGGAGCGGAATGTGTTAAAGGACAGGAAAGGTGAATAAATACAAATAAGAAATTACCACTGATTTGCGATCACAGTGTGGAAGTAGCCACTCTTGAAAAAATAAGAGCACCTTCTCTATGTTCTTTAATGGAGGGGAGTTTTTTTCCTTCCTCCTCCACCTTTTTAAATTTGGGTAGCTCCTTTCATGGTTTGTATCTATTCATCTTATTAATTTGATTCTGATGAAATGCAGGGGATTTTATCCATTGTTTTACATCAGCTCTGTCTGTCTGCATCTGAAATGCACAACACTATTGAAAAAATCGGTGGAATAAGATTGAGGTGTGTGGGGCTCGGGATGTCTCTTTTTCTATGTCATTGTTAAAATAAAAAGAGAGATGCTGAAGCTTCGCCCTTCATCACACTTAGCCCTGCGACTGTGCCACTCTCTAATGGAACTTCATCCATTTCAAATGACAGAATCCATTATGGTTGCATGCACCACTCTGCAGTGCATGTGTTGCATGCACTGGATTTATTTTTGTTATTTGCTGATCATGTATGTAAACTCAGCTGCATTTATTCTCCTGCTGATGATTAACCAGTTGGGTGTAGTAGGTTTATGAGAAAACAAACAAATATATTTTAAAGGATTCCCAGGAGAAGAATAATTATGTTACTGTCATGAACAACAGTGCTGTGAATATGCTGAACTTTATACTCTAGTCATGAAGTCATAGTTAGACCTGGTGGATGATAACACTTTTCCCAAACTATAAAGAATATTTTGCCTACTTTATCTTTTATATATGGTATCTTTATACTCTGAGCGTATATTTGCTAAAAAAACAGTATTTAATGCGTATTTTTTCAGATACTCAAGTGTAAAGTATTGAAGAAAGATGAGCTGTTACTGAAAGGGAGGTAAAAAAAAGAGACTGTTTTAAAGGTCATTTCACACTTTTTCCAACATTGTGAAATGACTCCAAGCACTTTAAAATATACTGTTTTGAAATTTTCTTGAGTCAGATATTATAAAACAGACAAATGATGCAGGGTAAATGGGCAAATGCTTGGTGCGGCTTTGAAACTATGATCCCATGATACTGATGTTCAAAGTTGGTTATACCAAAAAATCATGATCAAAAATAAGATTTTGGCTTAAAATTTGAAACTTGCATACGTAAAACTGAAGTGATTTTAAATACAGCTTTGGTACATTTTGGGGGAGTTCGTTAAATATACTAAATATTCATTAAAGATACTAAATTTGTAAAGTTGCACAAAAGAAATCAGAAATATATATTTTATATATATATATTTTAAGATTATTATATTTAAGTGGTGAAGTTAAGACCAGATTAATGTATTAATTACCTTGTAACAATCATTAAAGCAAAGGCTTAACCTTCATTCAGAGTGAATGTAAGAAGCAACAACAATTATGTTTCAGTACCTAATGTGAAAGTGTTGTCAAACATCAAAGTCAGATTCTTTCTTTGGTTCATTAACAATGTGGTCTTCCTATGTGGGTGCCACTAAGGGGTAGACAGTTTTATTTTAATTAAGATAAGATATAACCATTAAGATAACTCTTTATTGTCATTGCACAGTCATACCTAGAACAACAGTACAACAAAATTGGAAACTGTCGGCACTACGCACAACACAACACAAACAAGACAACACAACACAGTAACTTAACTTAATAAATAAAAAGAAGAAATAAAATGAATGAGTGTATGAATAAAAGGTATGAGTGTATGTTTTATTGCACATTGTTATTATTATTATTATTGTTATTGTCCCCCCAAAAAGTCCAGGGAGGTAGCCAGTCAGGTCAGCTGTTAGCATTGATTAGGGCTATTGCCCTGTTGTAAAAGCTGTCCTTAAGTCTGTTATCTAATCATGTAAACATCTTTAGGCTTTAAGTTTCACTGGCAGATAATTCAGTGAGTCATCTGTGTGTCAATGCAATGGGGTTTTTTTAAACATAAAACCACAGGGCATCCAGGGCATACAAGGAAAAAAGAGGACTTGACTGAAAAATTAGTCTCAAGAAAACTAACAGAGAGGTGTCTATGAGTGTGAGTTAGTGCAGCATTTTTTGATACAAACAGACTCATTCTCCAGTACCTTGAACAGCTGTCAAAGGAATCAGTCTGAATTTAGAGAACTGTATGATCAAGGCATGAAAAGGCTGAACCGCTGTGTGTTTAGAGTCAGCTGAAACAGATGCTATTGGAAGGAATCAATTAATACTAAACAAGACAGCATTACTAAACAGTGTCACAAAGGTCTTTGAATGAATCAAGTCCACTGGGAACTTTGTGAACTTTGAGTGAAAGACTTCTTTAGTATGTTAGTATACTAATATAGATCTACATGGCAAAAGTGGTCAAAAGAAGGCAGAGAGTGCTACTGGCAGCAGAGCATGCCTCACAATAAAAAGGCAAGCTGGTATAATGATAATAATAATAATAACAATCATAATCATAATCATAATCATAATAATCATAATAATAATGTAGCTGGTAACCAGTATACCATGGGAAATAAAGCAGATCATCCTCATGAAAGACAGTAATCATTTAACCATTTAACAAAATTCTTGTGGGTTTATAGCTTTTCAACTATTTATTTGCTGATGGCACTACATGTATTAAATACACTATGTCAGCGGTATTGTAAGTATTCTAAATACACACTGTTTGTGCACCTGCGTGCCAGCGTGTGCATCTGCATGTGTGGTATTTGCATGTGAATCTTTGTGAGGACAAATTATTTTTCAAGGTTAAAAGCGAGGACATTATAAAAAGGCCATTTCTCGCTCAAAGGATCGTTTAAGACTGTTTTAACACCTCATGTGTCTGCACATATGTATCTCTGTGGATTAACCGGCTGTGCATGTATGGCTACACGTGTCACCCTCTATAAACTGAGCAGAAATAAACCTTCGTATAAAGAGAGAGCACATCAGCAACTCCTTATATCTGATCATAGCACTTATCATTCGTTTTATCCTCCAAGAATTTGGATGGTTAGTCAAAGCTGTCACTTTTTGAAGCTCCAGTACAAACTTTAGTTCAATGCAGGTAACAGCAGATCTGAGGGGAAAAGAGATTACAAGCTCAAATTACATTTTTTAGATGTGTGAAACAGAGTAGAGGTTTCTGGCACAACTTCTCTACATCCAAGGTGAATGGAGAAGACCATAAAGTCTAAATCGGTTAAAGCTCCAGCAACACTTGCGTAAGGAACAACTTTATTGTTTGACCTATCATTTACACATTTTATGGCAATTTATTTGCTAATTTCCTTATTTGACAACATTAGATCCACAGGAAAGAAAGTTTCAGTAACAACAGCAAACAGCGGCAAAAACCTTGGTGCCTGCCAAGAAATTCAGGATATCCTAAACAGCTAACTTCAGTATTACCATCATTGGTCAGAACTGAGCTTCACAGACTCATCAACAGATTTGAGTCTGTGAAAGTCCTTTTCAAAATTTTTTTACTGCCTCCTCAAGAGGCTTCACCCCTGGCATTTTGACGGCTGAGGTGCACTGAGAGCCTACACTTACTAAACATGAACGCTAACCTTTGGAGGTGACGCAGGGTTAAAAATAATAATACAAAAAAATATTTAATTGACATATATCTATGTTTTTATACCCAAATAGTAGTAGAAACAGGCCATTACAGGGAAACACAGAACAGCTTGCTGTGGCTCAAAAAGGCCTTTATAATGATAACAGTGGAAGGGGAGCTGTTACTGTTCTCCTTATTTGCTACCATACTGTTCCAGTGGTGGATATTAAACATGGGAAGAATTTCAAAAAATGATATCCGAGTATGTACAAATAATCTCAGCAGGCTTCAGACTGTCCCAAACATTGCATTTCAAACAGCTTTTGTTTTCTACTCATGCCCCTCTTTTATATCAATAAGAGTGGAATCACTTATGTTTTCATGTCAGGAGACATCTCAGGGTATGTGCACACATGCACCGCACACCTATTCATGCGATGATTACAAGTTGTTATGTTTTTGGCTGCACCAAGACCCAGTTTATAATTCCAATAAGATTTTTTTAAACTGAAATCATGGAGAGGTACTTTAGCAGAGTCCCAGAATAAAGTCAGTGCCGGCTACTGGAGTGCAACAGTTCTCCTTTAAAGAACACACATATCTTACACCCAGCCGGAAACACTGAGTTTGGGAAGGGGTTTAGTTTAGGAATCCAACCCTCCTTTAGCTTTACTGCTGTACTGAAGCATGACTGACTGACTAAACCTGGACCAAAACATTCGAATCATCTAGGGAGAAAGTGTGTGTCTGTTCGTGATATCGTGTGTCCATTGTGTGTGTTTATAGTCTCTTTGTGTGTGTATATATTCCAAAAGGGGCAGATTTGACCCTGCCCTGGAAGTGTTTAAACATTCTCGTACCAAACAGAGAGGTTACAGTGTGTAAGCAGGAAGCAGGAGTGTGTGTCTGCGGTGTCTCTGTGTTTTTAATACATTTTTTTATTTCATGTGTATTTGTGTGTGGTGACGCTGCTGCTCACTAAACTGACAGATTTTCAATCACATGGTTTATTCCACGGAAATAGTTGAAAAAGAGGGAAAAGGGCAGATTTCTGCGGCTCTGCGGGCTACAATAGGACAAGCCAGGATTATTTTTTTTCACTTTGTGCGTGTGTGTAAGCGCACAAGTGTGTGTTTATGTGTGTGCATTCGCAGACAATGCCCTGGTAGCCAATTTGTAATATATAGTCGGCCTTGAAAAATGGCCCAGATCTCCCCTTCGCTGTCTGCAATTTAGCTCTGCCGGCGCCCAGCAATACCCATTGTACTGCCTCCCACCACTGCCATTTTGGCCTGATGGAGTGTGTGTCTGTACCTCGCGTGTAAGAGAGTGTGTTTGTTTACTTGCTTACGTGCATCTCAGTGTGCATTTACCCATGAGTCTGTCTTTGTGTGTGCACGCACCAGTGTGCGCGAGCCAGCAACTGTGTTTATACTCAGGTTATTGAATTTCTGCTTGCGCATGTCGGTGTGTGACACTATGCAAGTGCACGTCTCTGTGAGGTGCTGCACCATTAGTGTGTGCCTAAAGTCGTACTGGTTATTTAATGCGTACGCATATAGTTGATTTTCTGTGCTCGTGTTTGATGCAGCACGGTTACTCCATCTACTTTCCAAAATGATAGCAAGACACCTGAAGGCAACATTCTGGAATAAATGGATAAAAAAAAATAGAGAGAGAAAAGTGGAGAGAAAGGAAGGATGGAGTGATATGGAACAATTTAGGTAAAAGGAAATAGAAAGACTGGAGTAAGATTTTTAAGGATGTGAGAAAAGAGGGCATTGTGTTAAGATGGAGATAAAGACTAGCATGTAAAAGCAGGTTAGTTGGGCACAAGGAGGAGGGTCAGAAGAAAAAAATGTAGATGTAAGTTAGACTGCAAAAATTTGTTCCCGAATTGAAAGAGGGATGTGCACAGTAAAATATGTAAGATTGGGAGAGTTGTAAGAGAGAGTAATGGGAAACAAAGGATTGGCTTGATTGTTTGAATGGCGAGTAAAGATACAACGATATGAAATAACTGAAAGGATGAAAGAGGATATAAAATATAAAAATATAAGAGGATATAAAATGAAAGTGAGTGGCAAAATAGAAAAGTGAGGATTATTAGCTGTCCCAGCATGTCCTGAGATGTTGCCTGTAACACCTAACCCAAGAAATTAACTCAAATGTACCGAGACTGATCATGAGTGTTCTTCCGCCCAAGTTCTATACTGGACTAGGAAATGGTGGCACACTGTCCTCTCACATACTTGTTAATGACTTAACAAAGCAATATTTACGGAGTCAGCTGTCAGTGATGAAGGCAATATATAGTGAACATGGTGGTAATCACAGTACACGGGTACCATACCCTAGTCCAGCTGCATTGTGTTCAGCGGTACATGGTGATCACACACCAGAGAACTGTAATTTGGCCATGCGTCCGGCACATAGTCTAATGTGAATATACCTGACTGAGACTTTTTTAAGGAGCTGTTAGGATCCTGATGACTTTGACGTGTTTGTGTGTTGACTAATTTGGAAGCACTTCTTTTAAGGGTCTTGGTGTACCACCAAAAAAGCCTACACTATTTTGTATACTAATTACAGGGGAAAAATTCATTAATAGTCATTAGGTAAGTCCTTGTTAACACATTCAAGAAAAAAAAGTTTAAGCTTAAAATAATTCATAAACTGAAATGTTTCCTTGAAACTCTGGTAAAAATTCCCAAGTTCGATTTTTCTTGACTTTGAAGTATTACATTATGCAGTAAATTTCACCCACTCAGCAGTATCATGCACAAATTCATTTCCACCTTATTTACACTGATTGTACCTGTTAAATAAAGTCAGTGTGTTGCATTTTCTAAAAGTCTTTTTTTCCCTTCAAAACTCACATACAGTCCCAGTCCCTTAATCTCACATAAAAAACGTCTTGATGCATGCTCAATCATCCAGGTAAGTAAAATCTCCAAAAGTTGATTCTGTTCATCTGGACGTAGCGTTTTCAGTGGGAGAAACGTTTCGTCACTCATCCAAGTGACTTCTTCAGTCTCAGCTGACTGCAGGTTTCCCCAATATTATAAACAGTACATTTGGATAATGACTGAAACCACTGAAAACGCTACGTCCAGATGAACAGAATCAACTTTTGGAGATCTCACATAAAAAACATTTTTTAGAATCTACTATTTAATTTTAATGCAAACCTTTCCTTATCACAACCTAAACCTCACTACAGCGGAGGGAAAGTGAAACAATAAAAATAATGGGATTCAAAACTTGGTTTTCTTGGTTTTCGCCCATAACCAACCTTCCTCAATATCTCGACTTTGTCACAGTTTCAAACATGAGACAGCCCATATGCTACTCCATATGTCACTCGGTGTCTAATATTGCCGCAGCTGGTGAGGCGCTGACGCCAAACAACACCTCATGTGTATCTCTGACATTCCAGTGTCTGGGACAAAATGTCAGCATTTGGACAACCTGGGAATTGTATGGTGTGAAAGACATTATAAACAATTAACAATCTTGCTAAAACTTTCAAAATGTAAAAAAAAAAGAGAAAAAGAAAGAAAGACTAAGGGTTACTTTTGTTGAAGAAATAAGAGAAAAAGTTCATTTTTTGGCACATACATGTCAATTTGTTGATGATTGGCTACCCTCTCTGGATTGTACCAGCTGATGAAATAATATAACAGGAAATGTAAGCTTATTCTACATTCACTTGTAGCTACAGTACCAGACTGAATTGTTATTGGTGGGTCTGAAAACCGGTCACATATAGTTGTTGTTTTATCTCGGATTACGTTAAGTCTGAAAACACTGTGCAACTTTTTATGATTTTCTGAGTTGAGCAATATTGTTCACTGAAACCGTGCAGGTAGTACGACGGCATCACTCGAGTAAAAGTATCTGTGAAAAAAAGCTTTTCATTCTGGTCTTCTGATTGGGTCCAAACCAGGAAGCACTACAGTGATAACAAAAACACAAAGCTAAGGATACATGTTTACCAAAATTAGGAGCTAAAAGACGCTTAAAGGCTCTGCAGCATTCCAGACCTCCATCACTTGTAGTTCAATACAAGCATCACTTGTATTGAACTACAAGTGATGCATTTACATTATTAAGAACCATTTGATTCCCTGCTTGTATAAGGATATTGATGAGATCAGAGTCAATGACCTTGACAAGTGAAAACTCCAAAGAAATTGATGGACTCAGTGTCACCGAGACAAATGTTTACAGGTTTTAAGAATATCCATCAAGGAAAGGCAATCACAAGGACAACTGAGTAAAGCAGCTTTTCATTTATCCTAAGAGATTTGGAGCAGGCACATGTCATATTTTACTCCTGTTGTTTTTAATATATAATGTGAGTCATGACACAACACATTGCTCAAAACTCCTAGAATCTTCTCGTCCCTGTTACATGGACTGGAACTTAACATAGTAGTCTCTGTGCCGAGTCAGACTCTGTGTCTCTTGAAACCTGCTTAAAGCATGCTGTATAATCAGCAAAGTACACCGACCTCAGTGACAGAATAAACCTGCTTTTCTTCTTCCAGATGACAGCGCCCTTATCTTTTATTGTTTTGTTTTTTCCCCTTCCCCCACAACAGAAGCGATCTGTTTCCTAGTCATGCATCGAGAGATCAAATCTAAAAGTAATACAATCTCTGGACTTACATCGCAGTCGTTTAATTTGAAAACCAACTCTCGCTGCCTTCTCCGGTAGCTTTAAACTGAAATAAGTTATGCCGGCGGTGCCCTCACTTCACCCTCTGACAAGAACAATAGCGGCCGGCTCGCCTCAGAAAACTGTGTTTTACAATAATACTTGTCCACAAAGCAAGACCGACAATGTCAATGGTTTTATGGTGCGCTACACAGTGCGGCTAATGTTCTCCTGCAAGCCAGCATCGCTTCACTGCCTCTCCCTCTCGCTCTCTCCTCCTCCTTCCTGTGTCTTCCAGCGTCTCTCTCCCTCTTTCTGCCTCCTGTTTTTTTTCCTTCTCTCTTTTATTCTCCTTGGCTCTCCCTCGCTCCCTTTCTCAGTATGAAAAATCCATTCCGGCATGGGTTTTGACAGTCTGTCTTTGGTGGGTGTGTAAAATTCAAATAATTCACTGTTCATAGACAGTCACTTTGGGGCTGCTTTGTATTTTGTATTTGACTCCTGTGTCACTTTGCCTGCCCGTTGAGTTCCAATCGGCAACGTTTAGCTTTTCAAAAAGAAAAGAAATAAATAAATAAAATCTGCCACCAAACTGCACATTAGGTTTTTTTTTTTGCGAATATTTCAAAGGTTGGAAGGTTTTAGGTAACCAGTCGTGGTGGCAGATACATCTCAAAATACATCCGACATAAGCGATTGTATTTTAAGCAAACAAAAGACTTTTATCCATGAAAAAGTACTAAATATGCCACATTGTTTTGTCTCATTACCTCCTTGAATGTAAGTTCTTGCACTTGAGTGTGATTTGAAAAGCCTTGGGCGTCATACTTGTTTTTTTTAACCTTTATCATCCACCTTTACAGTTTTGTCTCCCCTTAATTAGTGTAGCTTCTTGTAGAGGGTACATGATGTTAACACAGTAAGAAAGACTATAAGTAATTTCCCTGTGTGACACTTCGAGTTTGGGGATTTTATTTAGAAAATATCTTTACACCTGTAAAAGGTTGAATTGCCCACTCTGGGTCAAGGATTAGTTGGTGGCCCAAGTGGAATAGTTTAAGTATCTGTGGGTCCTGTTCACAAGTGAGAGCAGCGGGGGACTGACAGACGGATTGAGGTGAGTTAGTCATGACACACAGGAAAATCTATGGTTCTGTGCTTATAATGTTGCCTCTGCAACAGATAAGCAGCAGAAAATGGATGGCTGGATGGATCTTTGCACATTATGTAGTGAAATACGTGCATTAAAGATTGGTGCCTTTTTTAAGTAGATCCTAAAAATCAGGTTAATGTCACCGACACACGGGAAGCAGTTTGATCACATGTCAAACTTTCAAACTTCAATCATGCAATCAGACCAGGAACAAACTTGATGAAACACGTGTAAGTCGAGGAAGTAACGCAGCATCACTGTGGAGCTAGCTAAGCTAGCTAAGCTCAAATGCATGAAAAGTGGAGAAGTAGCAGCAGCAGAAGGAGATAAAAAAGAATAAAAAGATATAAATGAAGAATTAAACAGTTTGCCTGCCTCCAGTTCTTCATGCAACAAAGTAAAAACAGACTTACTGCATCTGTTGACTCGGTGAGTCGCTCTTCCAATGCCTGAAAGAGAACAAGCTACAAAAACCAAAAAAGTGACTCGTGTTAAGTGAAGTAAAGTTTGTAGATAAACTTACACTGTATTACTAAACATCCTACTGAAAGAGTAAAGCACATTAATTTATTATGCTGTGCTGATGCTGGATTGTTTGTCGCTGTTAAATAACAGCGTAGTAAGTCGTCACCCTAATCCGGGATTCTTTGCCTGTACGGTAATGTTTTTGCAGCAACGTTGATGGTCACCAAGTTATCGTTAACTTGTTATGGAAAACATCTGTTATGGAAATTTAGTTTTCCTGTGAGCCAGTACCGCATGTATAAGTGTGTAGCCTACATTTATTGCTTTCTGAGATGTCTATTTTTAAATATTAAATATTGGTAAATATTGTGCTTTTGAGTACTAAACTTTATTTTTTGGGGGGACAAATATCACATAAGTTGACATAGTATATTTAGTATTTGCAACATTTGTCATTTATAGCAATTTTTTTCATATGGGTGCTGATAGCATTTGCGGTCCTGAGGATGCTGAGCGTGCTACCACCAGTTCAGACAGATATTACCATATTACATCACATCCACAGCACTCTCTAAGTTAAAGATATTCCCACAGCTATGGCAGCTGCCTGTTTATGGGTAATTAAATGAAGTATTTGGATTCTTTTTTGAGTATTATTTTCATATAGACTTGAGACTTTATGAGCTTGCTCAGAAGGTCCACAGTTTGTTTTCCACTGAGCTAGAAATGCCCAATCTTTCATTATTTTTTCACATGAACTGCCAAATTATCATTTACCTACTGCTTGTCTGCAGAATAGATTTTACATCTAATTCCCTGATTTTCCATGACATTTGCACTGTGCTTTGTATGGTTATGCTTTGTTTGGTTTCTATGCTCTGTTCCTATTTTCTTGTCTTTGCTCACTTTATTTTCCTGTTTTCTCCCTCTTATTTATCATTTTTACTCCCACTTCTTCTTCTTCTCCTTTTTTCATGTGGCTGTCGTTAAAGAACCTCTTCACGTTTTTTTGTGTGTTTCGCAGTGACCCCTACTGGGAGCGGCCAGCTAATGCAGGCAGCTGCTCCGCCGCCCGGCCCAAGACCCTTCACCTGGCCGGCCAGCAGCATACCTCCTCACCATGGTAACGTTTGTGTGTGCTCCTTGTAGCAGTAACAGTAGTAAAACTAGTAGTAACTTCTGTGTGTGTGTGTGTCATCGACAAAGAGCGGTATGAATGGATTGCCAAACCCTTTTTATTGTTGTTTTATTGTTGTTGGTTCATATACAGATTTGTGTCGCTAGCATTAAAAGCAAGGGATGTAAGTTTGTTTTTCTGCATTGCCATTTAGTTTCCAGCTGATTTTCTAAGAGGTTAAAGACGTAAGGATCACCAATTCAACTTGTTCGATTCAATTTCATTCCAGGATAGGCCTTAAAATGGAATGACTTCCAGCACTGATGTGACTGGTTTTTTGGAAGACGTTTTTGCTTTGATTCACTTATGTTGGCACCCAACTCAATTTCTGGCATCAGGGATCCTCTGGCCTCATTTTACCTGATGTATTATGTTGCATAAGAATAACCCTGATGAATTCCATGCAGAGAGTTATACATATTGTCAGTTTTGGAAAAAAATGAGCAGCTGCATCTGGTTGGGCATTGGTTGCATCACTGTTGTAAAGAACTGCTACCTCTAGAGAAAAGTTGAACTGATACCCCAAAACTACTTTGCTGAAGCCAGGTAATTAATCCAAAGTATCACCCAGGATTAATGTTCTGCATCCAAAAATTGCAGTCATTTTCTGGGAATTGTACATCTATTTTCCACAGGTCAACAACAAGGAATTCACTACCAGAATCAGAATCAGAATCAGAATCGTGTTTATTGGCCATGTATATGCGCAGACACATACAAGGAATTTGGTTCCGGTGGATGGTGACTCTCAAGCACAGCAATGTATATCTCAACAATGTAAGCAGCACAATTCACCCACACACACACACACACACACACACACACACACGTGTGGATATATACAGCTACACATGCATACACATACATACACAAACATACACAAGCTGTGTAAAGCAACCATAAATAACTAATCTAAATCTTATATACATAAAATACAGGATGACAGAAATGAAATGAAGTAAAATGAATACCACAGAATGTACATAAGGTGCAGTTGCAGTCTGGCAGTGGGAGCAGTGTGACAGATCAACTGTTTAGGAGGGAGATGGCGAGGGGAAAGAAACTGTTCCTGTGTCGGGTGGTCCTGGTCTGCAGGCTTCTATACCGTCTCCCAGAGGGCAGCAGGTCAAAAAGTCTGTGTCCAGGGTGTGAGGGGTCTGTGATGATTTTCCCTGCCCGTTTCCTGGTTCTTGAGAGGTACAGGTCCTGGATGGAGGGC
>VUQG01000341.1:0-10504 GCA_015106755.1 Etia nguti
CTATTGTTCTCCCTCTACACTAATGACTGCACCTCCAAGAACTCGGCTGTTAAACTCCTAAAGTTTGCAGATGACACCACCATCATTGGCCTCATTCAGGATGGTGATGAGTCTGCATACCGGCAGGAAGTTGAGCGGCTGGTACTCTGGTGCAGTCAGCACAATCTGGAGCTGAACACGCTTAAGACTGTAAAGATGACAGTGGACTTCAGGAGACATCCCTCAACACTGCTCCCACTCAACATATCAGACAGCCCGGTGTCGACTGTGGAGATCTTCAAGTTCCTGGGTACCACCATCTCCCAGGACCTGAAGTGGGAGACAAACATCTACTCCGTCCTCAAAAAGACCCAGCAGTGGATGTACTTCCTGAGACAACTGGGGAAGTACAGTCTTCCACAGGAGCTGCTGATCCAGTTCTAAAATGCAGTCATTGAGTCTGTCCTGTGCTCCTCCATCACAGTCTGGTATGGAGCAGCCACTAAACAGGACAGGCGCAGACTGCAGCGGACTGTACGGGTAGCAGAGAAGATCATCGGCGCCCCCCTGCCCTCCATCCAGGACCTGCACCTCTCAAGAACCAGGAAACGGGCAGGGAAATAGTGTCTGTTAACTTTCTGAAGAGAGTCCCAAAATGTTCACATGCCATTCTACCCCTGTACAGTTCTTCAGCCATGTAAAAAAAGAAAGTTTTCAAAAACTAAGTGCCCCCACACCCACCCCTCAACCCCTGTTGCTGTTTTAATAGAAAAAGACTGAACAAGTGTGGCTTGTTTCAAAGTGGGTGGCAGGGAACGCCTGTTCTTGCTAAAAAGAACACGGCAGCAACATGGTTTGCTCATTTGCAGCTGAACAAACCATAAAACGTCTGGAACAATGTCTTTTTTCACACATAAAATCAAAGTGAGGATGTTTGGCCATAATGCACAGGACGATGTTTGGAGAAAACCAAACACAGCATATCAACACAAACACCTTGTACCAAGTGTCAAGCACGGTAGTGGACGGGTGATGATTTGTTCTTGGTTTGCGGCCACAGTATCTAGGCACCTTGCAGTCATTGATCCAACCATGAAATTCAGGACTCTAGTGAGGATGTGAGGCCATCTGTTTGACAGATAAGCATTGGTTGAAACTGGATCATCCAACAGGACAATGATCCCAAGATTGCTGTTGTAACAATGTTGTAAGAAGAGTGGGCCGAAATTCCTCAACAACAATGTGAGAGACTAATAAAGTCATACAGAAAACCATTACTTCAAGTCACTTCTGCTAAAGCTGACTCTACAAACTACTCAGTCATGGGGTGTACTTAGTATTTCACAGGACTGCACAGAGTACAGCCTCTGGGTTCAAGGACTAGCTAAGATTTAAGTGTGTATATTAAGCTCAGAATCATTACTTTTTGCAGTAAAAAAACATAAACTAAACACAACAGTTTTTCTTTTATTTTGACTGTTTGATTTCATTGAGAAAATTAGAAGCACTTTTTTTTCAGACTTATAAGAACAATATGAAAGTATAAAAGTGAGACACATGCTGAAACAGTGAATGCCTTTCTCTGGTGCTGCAGAAAATGAACTACGATTACAGTTTTCTTCTCACAACTCCTCAACAGGGGTTCTGGTGCACATGCGCCTGACATGACATAACCTTCGAGAGCAGAAGTGCAGGGCCCTGGAATTTTGGGGTCTCATAAATAAACAAATAAACACATTTCATTCGTAGAGTACTTATTCTAATTACAGCCCTGGACTTGTGCTGAGCAGTCTCTAATTTTTTCTCTGAGCACAGAGACTTGCGGAGCCGTCTGCGGCAGACCAGCAGTCGGCAGATGTAATTACCACATCATCTCTGGTCCCTTGTACGCTGAGAGAGAGAAGGAGCGAGAGGGAGATGAGGGAGGGATAGGGAGAAAGAGATTGATCTTGGTAAACAATAATTAGGGTTGGGGATGGTGTATTGTGGGACGTCTACTAGGCGGGACGGATTAAAGAGGTAAAGAAATGGGAGAGAGTAGACAGGCAAGGATGAGTCTCTGGGACAGACGCTCCCCCTAAAAGGGAGATAGTTCAAATTATTATCAAACCCCACAGATCAGTGTTTAATGTACTTCTTTTCAGTATCAAATCATCTACTATCCAAATTATCAAGTAAATATTTCCTTGATGAAAGTCACTTAATCTGGATAACCAACAATCCAAAAACCCAATGTATACATTTACTGTGCTTCAAATGATCATGCCTATGTCCGCATTTGCCAGCTTGCAGTCGTCTTCTTGCCTGCAATTTACTGGCTCAGTCCTACTTTTCTTGGCGTATTGTCATCCCCCGCAATCAGCAGACTAGTGTGAAACCATTGGCAGGAACATGTATCGTGCGATTCCCTGTCCTCGGTAGAGTGCATGAGACACAAACAGAAAACACTCCTCAAACCGTGCTACATTCATTCACATATTTGATTCTCAAACATCAAAGCTACGCAAAAGAAAATAGAGTAATCACTTATCTAGTTCCTTTTTCATGACGGCCTGATTTTATTGCACAATCTTTACTGCTCCCACCTCAGTTCTTGAAACTAGCTTTTGTGATTCAATGTTTCCTGGAACTTTTTGGTTGAAAAGAGCTAGTGATTCAAAAAAATTCAACTTTGTGGGCTAATGATTCAAAACTGTTTGGGTAACTTTTCTCAAATGCCTAAGGGCCAGAGACTTTTAGTGGCCCTGGTTTACATTGTTTGAATTGTTTGTGATTATGACTGATTCATCAGATTACAATCCAAGTGTGATTTTTGTTGAAATACTCATTCTGGATACTGTGATTGGCCTTCAGAACTACCTTAATTCTTTATGGCATGGATTGAACAAGATGTTGGAAACATTCCTGAGATTTTAGTTCATATTGACACGATGGCATCGCACAGTTGCTGCAGATTTATTAGTGGCACATCCATGATGTGAATGTCCTGATCCAGTACATCCCAAAAGTTGCTCTTTGAACTGACTCTGGAGGCCATTTGAGTACAGAGAAGTCAAGTCAAGTCAAGTCTTGACTTTATTGATTGTCTTGACAACTTTATTTATATAGCACATTTAAAAGACATCAAGTGTCGGCCAAAGTGCTAAACAGAGGGATAATATAATCAAATAAAAAAAGAATTAAAATAGATAAGATAAAAAACATTGTAAGACACCCATATATATATACACACACACACAGAGGCAGACTCTTATATACACTTATTTGTAGAAATATATATGTACATGCACATACATATACAAAAGTGTACACATTCATTCACAAGCACACATATGTGAACATAAAGTACGTGTATACGTATACACATGCATACATCATCCGATGAGATAAAAGACCAGAATAGCTAAAACAGAATAAAAGTGGTGTCAAAGAGATCCGAAAGCCTTTGAAAATGGGTAGGTCTTCAAATTTGATTTGAAGATTTCCAAAGAGGAAGAGGATTTTATAAAAGAGGGAAGACTGTTCCAGCAAGCATGTCCATTGAGCAAAAATGCTCAATGGACATTGGCTCAGTCCATTGAGCTTTGAGGACATTCATTTAAATGCAAGTCTCTTAAGGTACTACTACAACATTTCAATCAGGTCTACACTTTGACTTGGCCATTACAACACCTTGATTCTTTTCATGTGATTCTTTATTGAATCTTTATTGATGCCAGTATTAACAGTTATTGGTGTATTTACAATTTGAAAACGTTTTGAGTCCTGCCTAACGAAATCGAGAATATTCTGGATGTTTCACAGAGTGCTATAACCATTTATGATGAACAGACTTGGTCAGCTGCCTTTTGTTTTTGGGCTGCTGAAGTTTGTTGTTGCCATTAAAACACTGTTTGACACCAAGCCAATTCTGGACAGCCACTTGTTGCTGGAAATCAAATAATCTTTGGGGTAAGGAGGATGAATCAACCAAGCCAACTCACGGTTAAACCAGGTTATACTCTGAATTCTTTGCGTGGTACTCCATCCTCCACAGTCCCAGTAACAATCAAGGCTGGTCATGACCTGGATGGGGCTCTGGTGGCTCTTGGGTGGTGTTTTCTTGGTGGCTGTGGGCAGCAGGGCTGGGGGAGGGTCTGTGCTGGCGGACATGGGTTACTGGCCTGGTAGCCTGGCTGCCCCTGGGTGGGTTCGGGGTGGACTTGGGGTTCTGGGGGTGCTCCGCCTCTGGGCTGGGGCTCTAGCTGGGCCTTGTGGGCTTGGGTCCTGGTTGGTGTGTCGCTGGGGTTGTGGGTGGGTGCATGCACGGGGGCCCAGCCCTGGCACGGGTGGCCTCTGTGCATCGATGGAACTGGGGGCCTCTTCAGCTGGCGGGGAGGTTGTTACATCCTTTAAAGGAGGTCTCTGCTCTCCAGGAGTTCACTCTGCAGGTAGGGGAGAGATCTTGCAGACATGGAGAATTAACTCAACCTGGGTGTCTATTGTCTTATCTAGTATAGGAGTTGATTGAATGTTGGGGTGGGTGTAGTTTCCTCTGCAGTGGGTTTGGGTGGGCCGCTCCAGGCTCTGTGGGGCTTGGCGCTGCTGCTACTGTGGGCCCCGGTCCAGATGGGCCCGGGTTCCCTGCCCTTGGTGGATTCAAGGGAATGGGGGTGCCTAATGGGGTCAGCGGGGGAGCTGGACCCAGGGAGGGGGTACTTTGTCCCCCGCCCTTTCCTTCCCTCCCCATCCCCAACTGCCTCCCTCTTCCCGCTCCATCACACCCCCACACATGCAGGGCCTTGAGGTACAAGTGTGTCACTGAGGCATTCATCCTCTGTTCTGGCCACCTGTAAGTAAGTAAGTAAGTAAGTAAGTAAGTACAGTTTATTTATTAAGCGCTTTTCATAGACAGGCAGTCACAAAGCGCTGTACACAAAGATTAAAATAAACAGAAAGTTATGTAACAAAATAGACAATATACACAATATAAAAGGTTAAATGTAAATAAAAATGTTTAATTTACAAAGTGTTGATCAACAGAAGGCTTGTTTAAACAGAAACATTTTTAACTGCTTGTGTTGTGGTGGTAGACTGTTCCACAGCCTTGGTGCCACAGACTGAAAGGCGATATCCCCTTTCATAGTCTTTGTAAGTCTGTTATGTGTGTGACAGAAAACTAAAAATAATTTTCAAAGTTTCAATTAATAATTGCCTTTTAAATTAAAATATTTTTAATGAAACTTTAAATGTTATGGGTGTATTTGATATCCCCGTGTTGGTGATGTTTCTTTATGATCATAATAATGTTGGTCCACACACACACACACACAGACAAAAACATCGTAAGACAACACCTCACTACATATGAAAATACACTGTAAACTCAAATGCTCAAAGTAGTTAAATAAGTTAGCTACTGTAAGCGTAGTTTTAAAAACAAACAAACAATAATACTGTCATGGCAGGGTACGCCGAAGTGTTGCGAACAGGACCCAGAAGCAGATGCGGAGAGAGGAGTTGTACTTGAACAAAAAGCGAGCCTTTATTTGGCTGGTGGCAGGAGTTAAACATGAAAAACTAAGCAAACTAAGAAACACTATGAAGCAACTAGGAGAACCTATGAATAAACTGTGAACACTATGAAACACTATGACAGACTGTGGTGAGGTTAACAGACAACCTGACAATGAAACACAGAAAACAGAGGACTGAAATACACAGGTGGTGATTGGGGGAAGTGGGAACAGATGGGGAAACAGCTAAAACACATGAACCTAATGAAGCTACTGGGAAACGAAACTGAATACAATGACAAAGAGCACAAGACTCTTTCAAAATAAAACAGGAAAACATGAAAACATAGACATAACACCAGCTTGACAGATCTAAGTGACTATCAAAAAAAAAGAATCTAAGATATAGAATAACTCAGAACTGCTGGGTCAGAGACCCAGTCCGTGACAAATACTAACTCAAACCTACTAACTCAAAGTTCATCTAACATTTTCTTTCCTTTCAACGATTTTGCATATTAAATACCTGATACTTAAAAATATAATTTCATTTTACTACTTTATTTAAATTATATGGCAGTCAGCTTTGCAAGGTTCTGAACTCAAACATAAAAGATATTAGTTTTTAGTGTGATATAACTGCTGGATTAGTTTTGATTCTGAGAAAACACAGTGGAGTAAAAGTAAAATGTTCTTGTATTTTAGCTGCTCGCCGGTTCTTTTAGTTTGATAAATTATTTGGGGATTTTTTTGCTTTGTTTTTTGGTTGTTTTCATTTCTTTTTTAAAACATTGCATGAACAGTTTGACATTTAAAAAACAATTTGACCTAAAACTAATACATTTATTGACCGCTACCAACATTGTTTGTATCACAGTAAGTATTCTGCTTTTCTAACACGTTCTAGCAAGGGTGCTCACATTACTCCTGTTTTATAATCTTTACATTGGCTCCCAGTAGATTTTGGAATTCGTTTTGAAATCCTTGTTTTAACATACAGAGCACTAAATGGCCGAGCCCCAGATTATTTATCCAAGCTTTTTACAAAATACAATGATGCTCGTTTTCTCCGCTCACATACTCAGTTTGTTGGTTGTTCCCCATACACTAATACATAAACTAATATACTAATACTAATAATAATACATATATTTCTTCATGAAATTAAGGGAAATGATTAAAGTGAGACTTTACTTAACATTTATTTTCAATCAATTATTTAATTAAGGTGAATTATTCTTGAACTGGTTCCTGTTATCCAACTCAAACCTGTCAACTCATCTTAACGCTGGGAAAAATGTAAAGTAAAGGTTACTTTGAGTTATTAAATTCAACTTTTCTGAAGAACTGATAAATACTCATTTCCATCAGTAATGTTCTTAAACAACACTAACACTGAATAACACCCTGAAACACATGTAATTAATTTGCATCATTTATTGAACCATTTATTGAATAATTTGCCTGGAAGATGGGGCTAATCTTATCCATGGATAAGATTAGCCCCATCTTCCAGTTCAGTTATCTTCCATCTTCAGTTCAACCTGCAGGCTGTTCTTGCCGTTCCAGCAGCTCTTTGTTTTGTACTATGAGGTTTGCCATCTCACTGAAACGTTCTTCATCCTGCACCTCCATTTTCTGGCACCCTTTCTCCAGTTGTTCTACTGCTTCTTGCTTCTCTTGATCAATTTCTTTGTTTATATTTCTCTTGCAGTTCTTTATATTTATCATGCTGCACATTCTTTGTCTCAGCATGTTCCTATTTCTTACTTGTAAGTTGTCATGCATGGCTTCTAACTTCAAGCACGTCTTTATCTGTTTTTTCTTGTCATTGTTTCTCTTCTCACATTTTCAGTGTTTGTGTACTGGACTTCCTTGCAAATGTGTATTTTTGTTCACAATTTCTTGGTTTCTGAGCTGCATTTCTGTGCATTTTTTCTCCAGCTGTTGTTTCTCTTCTTTGAGTTCAATGTTTTTATCCTTTTTCTTCGTTATGAAATACTCAGAATTCTGTATTTTTCTTCTTGAAGTCGTGGAGAACATCCTGCATCTCTCTTTCTGTCTCTTCCAGTCGTTCCTTCTCTTCCAACATTTGTGTGTTTCTTCTAAATGCTTCATCAAATGTTACTTTCAGCCCTTCAGATTTTTTCTCCATATCTTCAAGCTTGCACTCCAACTGTTGATGTATTGCGTCCTGCTCCTCTTTTTTTCCCAGCATTTGTGTTTTTCGTCCGATTGCTTCATCCAACCGGACTCGCAAGCTTTCACTATTTTTCTCTGTGACTTTGACCTTGCAATGCAATTCAATTTTTATTCAAAAGATAAACAAAACTGGCTAATTGCTAGAAAATGTTCATGCTCCCCACTCATATGCAAAGTGTTAAGGCCAAAGTGTGATCCACCTGCCACTGGGACAGAAATTGAATAAATAAGCAGTGAAATGAGGTCAGACTAATGAGTAATATCACAAACTAACCACCTGCTATTACCAATTTTAATTCACTCTTTATATAAATAAATATGTTTTGTAAATACGTAACTGTAATTTCAAACTGAATTTCTGTTATTACTTTATCTCAAGTGCAGCACAACCACTGTGAGGGTTTTTTTGTTTTGTTTTGTTTTTCTACCAAAGGAAACAATTATTCTCACCTGTCTGCTTTTGGCTCAAACCTTGTTTCTTGTTGTCTTCTTGGGAGAAGTATTACGTCTGTGTTAAATATACAAGTTGTGGCCATTTTCATAAGATTTGATTATTCAAAATTCACTTTGACAAATGAAGGATTTGATGAAGGCTGAAAACCGAATATATATCAGATTATACACGTGACATAAGGAAACTAATCTGCATTGAGATCAGTACTTAGTTATTTACATAAAATATGATTTGTTGTATTACCATTATTGTAGAAAACAGTACAAATAGAATAATCTGAATTGTGGTGGGTGAACATGGGTCTTCAACAACACGTATCCATATCTCTACAAACGTGTTTTAAAATGTTTTTATACTTCTGCTTCATCAGTACCCTGTGACCCAGGACTGATCTCAAAGAGAGGAAATGGCGTCGGCCCCCACATGCTACAAAAGTTCTCATCCTTAATAATGTGTGTAAACAATGGTTTCTCCCCTCACATACAAGTGCAAAAGCACTCGCATTGTCACAAACTCTTGTATTTCCTAAACAAATGTTTTCATTTATGGTTCCTTACTGAAACGATTTTTCTAACTTTTGTATTTAACATAATGTATTAGTCAGTCATATTTTTGTTATAATTAAATTATTATTAAATTAAAATTATTTGGAATGTAAACACTTTTCATTCGGTCTCTTTCATTTAGTTAACTCTTAACAGATAACAGCTTTTTACATAAGCAGGATTAAAATGAATAAACCTAATTCAATCTCTCAACCAGGGCTGTTGGGATTAGACTGAATCTTCCATGGTTGGTTGGATGTTTAAGATCTCAAGTTCAACTGCCAGCAGGACATTTAGGAGCACCATTGAAATGGCGCATGCAAGGCTTGTCCCTGCACTTGTGTCCTGGCCAAACAGAGAGCAGTGTCAGGTGTCAATGTCCATGTTATTGAGATGTTCGTTGTAGATGTGCCTCTAATATTGACTGCTTTGAAATTTTCATTGAAAACTTACAGACCAGAAAGCAAGGTCAGAAAAATATTCTAAATACAAACATTGCTATACAATGAAACATTCAACTCACACCAGGAAGAGTTTCCTTTATATAAAAAGGGTGGGATGGCAGAGCATCCGACAAACACTTGATTGAACAAAGTGGGTTTTTTCAACTGCCTCAGCCCAGGTGATGTAATATGAGCAGACAGAGGGTTTGATGTGGCAGAATCTTTTGAGCTGTACCATGCTGAACTGAAGAGACCAGCTTTTACCAAAGGGAAGAACTAACTGGCCTCTAGAGTGCTCAATCAAATCTCTTAATGCCACCAGCCCTCCCCTGCCTTTCACTGTGCGCTCACCTTGTAGAAAAGAGTTGAATGTGGAAGAAATGGCAAAAATGTGGAGCTCTTAATATATCTATATATATATCTATATCTATATATATATATAGATATATATATATATACACACACATATATATGTATATAAATATATATCAAATGCATATACATATATATATATGCATATATAATCTGTTTTTTTATAATAACTAATTAAAACCTTTAATGCACCTAAAAGGACCCTGAAAAACTGGTGCAGAGCCTACAGAGTCTGATAAGTGTCACCACTGTAACCACTGCACAAATGCAAAACACTTACTTTCTAACAGGAATCTGCAATCAGCCATTCCTTAAACTAAATCCTAACTTTGTCATCGGGAAGATTAAAAGAACAAAAAACATGTTTGTAATGTTTATTCATCTAAATCTCCACAATTAAAAAAGCATCAAGACCTTGGCCTTTCCATACGAAGAAGTAACGTGTAATCACAAAAACAACAACAGCAATAATAATAATAATAATAATATTTTAAATAATAACATAATAGAACTAGTGCTACTACTACTAATAAAGACAATAACAATAATAATAAACAAATTATATTAATAACAACAACAACAAATTTTTAATAATAATAATGTCCAAACAAACAGTAAGAATAATAATGCTAATAATAATAATATTAACGACAAAAACAACAAGAAACACAATAATATTAAGAATAACAACATAAACAACAACATTACTACTACTAATAATAAAGATAAATATATTAATAACGATAATAGTGATAATAATAATAAAAAAAACTGATTATAATAATAGTAACAATATTAATCATAACAACAACAGTACTACTACTAATACTAATACTAATAATAATAAGAATAAGAATAAGAATGAAGGTGTTGATGGAGATCTGAGTCCAGACTCTGCAGCCTTTCTAGTGCTGCAAAGAAAACACAAATAAACTGAGTGTGAGTGTTTTTCTACAAGTTACACTGAGCATTTGCACAGACATGCTGACTGTTTGCTGGGAGACGTTACCTGTT
>VUQG01000347.1:20164-54174 GCA_015106755.1 Etia nguti
TTTCCTGGAAAAAAAGAAGGGGGAAAAAAAAAAAAAAAAATACTAAACAAACATGTCACTGTCCCAACACTTGGGGGCTGCTCTGCATAAAACAAATACACAATTAAAGTGCTATTTATTTAGACAAATCCCTTGTCCTCGCTGTGAGCATGCTGTTGCAGCAACAGGAAGCCAGGACTCAGCAAGCCAGCTACATCTCTTCTCCTCCCTCCCTCCTTATTGTTCACCTCAGCCTAAACAGGACACCATCGTCACAGTGATGTCAGTGCGGCTGGACGGCGAGGGAACAGTTTGTATATTACAATAATAATAAAGAAAAAGCAACACAAACTGGACCTTACAGCACCCAGTGAATGTGGCTCCAGAATGGCAACGCTGGCCTTTGATCTGTGTCTGCATATAGGATACAGCACTTGTACTGCAGGAGCTGTGTGCCATTGCTAGGCTGCAGCGTGAGAGACAAGACACAGTGAGAAAGACGGTCTGACGTATGCTTAGTTTGGGGTTTTCATTTGTACATTTCAGTGTAGCAGCTAAAATTCCTCAAACATAGAAGTGCACATGCAAGAAAACTCAGTGTCAGCCTTATTCCAGTCCTAAGGGTCACGCCTGCCACTTCAGCTAACACGGGCGATTAACATGCAGAGAGAACTGCAGTGCTGTTAGAAGAGTACTACAACTTCTAAGTAAACAAGAAGTAAAACTTTGATCAGTTCACAAAGTAGCAGAAAAAGCTAATACTGGTTGGTGAAGTCCTTTAACCAATCATGTTACCACCTGCAGAAAAGCTTTAAACTACTAGTTAATACATGTAGGTTTGTGCAAGAGCTTTGGTCACAGATGCAGATATAAGAAATAAATTAGATATTTGTTCATGATTCATCCTTACTGATGGGAACTACATCTTTTAACAGCTGAGTGGGCTGACATGAGGAAACAACCGAAAACAATTTGAGAACTCGACAGAGTAGGCTCAGTGATCATGATCTCATCTGTATCTCAGTTTAAATATTTTAGTTTGAAACATTAATGTCAAGGATTACATCCTAATGAAAATACTCAGCCTCCACCCATCTCATCCTCCTTCAATCATCTACACATTTTATTAAAATTTCAACTTATGTCAGTTATTTAAAAGCCAGTTAGTACATATTTACAACTACTCATGAGACTGAACAAATACTTGTGCTGATGAACTGATGAACTGATTTTAATACTGATGGCTTAGTTAGATCATTCAACATGCTCACAGTAGAGTTGAGCCTCAAGCTCACCCATTACAGCTGTCTGACAAGCTGAGGATGAACAAAAATATACATGTGACAGGTTGGCGATCTAGACTGAAGCATGCTACAGCAGCAGAACTGACTCTGGACCCAACAATAAAGAACGGCTAATGCACGCACTGAGTCAGAACAGATGTTACTTATGCACACCGTTATTTCAATAATCTGCTAGAGCTTAATCAACATAGCACCACTAAAATGTTATCTGTTATAAAATCTTTAATGTGCACAATAAATATTGAGCTTAGTGCTCCTTCAACTCTTCATTATGACCACCTTCAGTTTTATTTGTTGTAAGCAGAGTGGACCGTGCTGAGGCACCTCCCACTCTTGTGTGGAAAATAAAGTAACATATTACTGGATATGTATGAGGCACACAGGTTACACTTAATGAGACATTATGGAAATGACAGGCTAGATAACTAAAATGAGGATATGCCCACCTCTCAAGAGTTGAGGGTTCTCATCATTTAATACTGTAATTATGACAATGAACAGAGACAGAAAGTGGCACTGCAGTCTAATCCTGGGAGTTGCTCTTTCCTATTTTAGAAGATTCGTGTTGAGCTTTTGAAATCCTCTTCATTCATCTATGACTATATGAAGTGTCTCATGACACAGCCCAATCCTGAACAAGGCTCATTACTGCCTCACTACACTGCAAATCCACTTGTTTAAAGAGATACGGTCTTCACACAGCTGCTCTCACTTCCTATGAAAAACATTTGTTAGGATTCTTTATTGTAACCAAAAGAACCCAGGTCTAGCTGCACTAATGTTTCAAATGTAATTACATATATAGAATTCATGTATTGAGTTTTATTTGTATATTTGAATTTTTATTCATATTTATATATTGAATATACATATATTGCTTATGCAACAAATGGATCCTGAGCTTAAGGAGGCACCTATAAAACGGAATAAAATATTAACCGCGATTTCAGGAAGAACTGAACTGGGTGCATGTGTCCACATGCCAAACTGCCTATGATCAGTGAAGAAGTGACAGGCTGCTTTCACAACTGCACCAATGACAAGATTTCCTCACAATATGTCATGTTTCCAAAGCAATGCCACAAAGGTGGAATAAAGCTGACAAGTTTAGCTTGCTTACTAAATGCCACACAGTCAAGCGATTTATTAATCATCACTCACCATACTGCTTAAAGAGAAACTAATGATCCTTCAGGACTAATGCATAGTCCTTAGAAAGCACTCGTTTTCCTTCATCTCTGGCTTCACTGATGCATGCAACAAGATGGCAAAGAATATGACTTATGTAGCTCTATCCATAGGACAAGCTCTGACTGCAGTATACCAAAATAGCACCTCCAGATCCCCTCTCAACCCACACACACACACACACACACACAGACACACACACCTTCTCTTGTAAAGGTGCTCCACTAGGTGCTTTGACAAGCTAAGGAAGAAAAGTAAGAGCGCACAAAGTGAGCTGTACAACATAGCCATGTAAGCCTAAATAGCAATTTAGGATGAACGGGGGAGGCATGCAGGCAGGTCTACAGGCAGGGTGATGTTGTGGGATCAGGCAGACACTTAGCACAAAGCAGGAGAAAAAAAAAAAGACACAAAAGCACTGATATTTGTGTCTCCCCTCCCTGTCAAAACAACCTGTTCAACGCAAAAACATGTGCTTGCCAGACAGCATTATACTGAATATAATCATATGTACTTTTTGTGATGTAAGTAATAACTAAAACAAAGTTTAGAATGAATCTTGTATAGCTTGTTACACTTAAACTCAATCCCCCACCGGTAAGAAAGCCATAGCTTCCATTTGCTAATGAGGAATTTCTAAAGTTATGAATTCCTCCTGCAGCATGTCTAACAGGCAATGGAGAAGCCGCCCTATTTGACTTTGAGTGGCGGTTCTCTCTCCAGCCAGCGAACTCGTACTTTCTGTTTATAGTGATACTCCTTGAGGAAGTCCTGCAGGGCAGGAGGCAATGGCAGAGACCCTATACCATCATAAGTGGTCCAGCGGCAGATGGCGGCCCGTGCCAGGTGCTGCAGGCCAAAGGGGAAAGTCCGATGAAGAGGCGCTGTAAGCAAAGGTTCAAAAAACATGCAGGCGCTGGGGTCTTTATAGTGCTCCAGCAGTCCTGTGACAGTGGAAGAGTGGAAAACGCAAGGATCATGAGCGTCAAAGCTGAAGTTGTGGTTCCACTGCTCGATGCGTGCGTGCAGGGAGCGATTGTAACGGCGGAAGCTAACAGAGAAGAGGTAGTCCTCCTGGGCTGAGTCACGCAGCAGGAAGGTGCCCTCAGGCCTCCCATCCAACAGCGCCTCTGCCTCGTAGCGGTCCATTACGCCCCAGTAACAGGGCAGAGCTGTAATCTCTAAAAGATCTGGCACCAGACAATGGATGTAGTCTATCTGAGTATGAACCTTCCAGGGACCGGGTTGTTGTCGGCTAAGGTGACCATCCCCTGAAGCATGCCTCTGCTTGGGCCTCCTGGCCTGCAGACATAGGGTGGTCGAATCCTCCTCAGAGTCACAGTCCTGGGATGACACTGCAGCCCCCAACAACTGCCCACAGGCTCCTGATGATGCAGCAGCCAGAGAGCTCCCGGCCCCTGTGACCCGGCCTTCCCCAGAGGCCTCTCCCATGCCAGGAGCCATTTTTGGTCCCAGTTTGTAGAGAGAGGATCCTGGCACTGAGGCCTCCAGGGTGTGGATCTGTGCATTGGGCGGCGGGTCCACACCTTCCTCGATGCTGAGCCTGCGGCGCTCGCGCAGACGTTCTTCCTCATCCTCGGGAGAGGGGTGGGCTGGGTCAAAAGCATCCAGAAGGGCAGTAGAGGAATGCGGGCTGACTGGTGCTGTGTGCTGTTTGATCAAGTGCCATTTGTGAGCAAGGTCTGAGCCTGGTGGAAAGGGGCAGGTCTCCAACATGAGCTCTGTGAGGTGAATCTTACGTTTGGAGGTGACGGCGTTCTTAGAGGAACGTGAGCACCTGCGAGCAGGCAGGGGTAAGCACAACCCAACCGTATCACTTAGACGCTGGCGCAGAGACCGAGCATTCAGACTGCGTCCTACCGATACAGAGTCATTTGTCTCCTGGATAGAGCTGACCCCATAGCGCCTGTCCCTACGGTTCCCACTCCCGCGTAAGCGGCCAGACCGCCTATCTGCCTCCAAAGAACTTTGGGTTTTGGTGGAACACGAGTGTTTTTTCTTGCCCCCCCACGGAGCATGACGGGAGTAGGAGTCTCTGCGAGCCAAGGGAACACCCCCTGACCCACCCCGCACATCTTCAGCATCCTTGTCAATAGTTATCTCTACAATCTGAGGTATGTCCGACACACAATTATGATGACGGCGCCCTGCTGTTACCACTGGCACTGGTAGGAGGCTTCGTGACGGGCTGGAGGCTCCTGATGCCTGCGCCCCACCTGAGCTGCCTTCTTGACCGATATCCACCACACAGTGGACAGTGTCTGCCTCAATCCTGCTTTCATGGGTTCCTGAATTGTTGTTGTGGAAGAGTGTCTGGCATCTGCTCTTCAGATTGCTCCACATGTTGCCCACTTTCTTCATTAATAGGAGCCCCTGGGACCTGAATATAAAAGAAGACAAAAGCTGATTTACTCACAGGTGAGAACATCCCAACAGCAGCAATGGTACCTACATTTAACACTGAGGTACAAGCTACACAAAGAATGCCCTACATTTAAATTCCCCAGACTAATGTGTATCTAGTAATTAGACATGGTGAGAGTATAACGGGGCCAGAGTGTCTGGGAGGTGGGTGAGCTTGAGCTGTTGGAACAGCAGAGCTACGGGTTGCCAGGCAGACATGCAGGGACACAAGGCCACAGCTATAAATGAACCTAGGATCTGCTCACAGCTGATCTGCTGGTATGTACTGTATTACAGAGCCAGTCTAGACCTGACCAAAAACCTTCCCTGTAACGGCAGCAGACAGGGCACATGTATATTCACATACACTCTCACATAAGCTGTTGATTTATCACTAGTAGAATTTGACAGGGATTTGGAAGTTCTAAAACTAGAGTGCATTCTAATAATCCAAGTTTTACAGTGAGCAGAGTTACCATAGGGAAGCAGCCAAAGGTGCCAAAGCCCTAAAGGAATTCATAACTGACTATTTCTACAGCATTTCCTTTCCTGTTTCTGATGAGTTTTTGGACATCATGGCTTTGTTAGTGTCCACACAACTGGCAAAACAATAAGATACGTATACCAAAACAGTATCTTCAACCAAACAGACCAGCACTTCTTCACACTAATGTTTAGGTTTAGATCCTGATGGTGCCGATATTAGCCATTTGCAAATATACTGGTATCCCCATAACAGACAAATGAGAATTAAAGTAAAGAAGAGATGGGAGAAACACCCTTCAACCATGTTAGAAGTGTTTGTGTCGCATAGTTCGTCCACTAGAGAGCACTCCGCAACTTCACTATTAGCAACACAATTTTAATGCCACAAACAACAAATTACTAACTTATTGTGACAAGATTATTCCATTATATTATCTCAGCATGGATACATTTTAGGGAAATATGTATATTATTTAGTCTGAAAGAAAAGGGGGAAACAAACACTGTCCATGATTTTAAAATCACCAAATATTGTACTGTTCTATAAAAAAAAAATCTAAATATATCTGTCAAGGGCTATTTAGGGTCTTTGTTGCTAAAAGGAATTACAGCAAATCATCCATTTCTAAAACTAATTTTAGTCCATCTTCAGTCAACTTTGAGTGAAATGAGTGCAAGAAATTAGCACAGAAACCAAAGGCATATTGTACCATACTTACAAGAATAGGCATTTAATGAGCTACTAACAAAAAAGTCTTCAAGTCTCTCTGGAATCATCAAACCTAACTTCCTATCTTTTCTTTTGTTTTTGGTCAGATAACTCAATCTGCTTCTGGGCTAAAACCTCTTACCCAACGATTATGAAACATTAAGTCAACCAGCATGCAGAGTAAAGTTTACCTATAAATACTAACGAACACATCACGGTTCAACACTATCAGCTGTGACAGAAAATGTTACGTAAGGTAAGCAAACCATGCTGAGATTCACATGACATTTGCTCAAGGCAGCTCGCCAAGTTTATCACAGACTTAGGACCCTGGCTCACTTATGGATTTGCTTTGTCGGGAAAAAAAGACAAGGACAGAACAATGAGTCTCCATTTAACAGCCATTATTGGTTGCTACACCCCCGAAAACAACCTGCAACACTGGTGTAGCTTACAACCCAGCTGGCATTACCCAGAGAATTTGCAATAAACTTCAATATGTCCATTATATTTCACAGCCCAGGCCATGCAAAACAGCTACCTGACAAAGGTTTTAAATAGCCATGTAATGGTCTACATTTAATGTGCAATAAAACACAAAATCAATCTACAACTCCTTTAAGGTGGATGCCAGCTTCAAAGTGTGTACCTCTCTTGACATTGGCTCCATGAGATTCTAGACCAATCAGCTGGCTGATACATTTCTATCCTTGAGGCCATTCACCATTTTGTTGTAAATGCACTGTGCTTTCCCAGAACAAACATTCTAGTTACTTGTGAAATAGATTTCCACTCTACTGCTGATCTTCCAATTTAAAGACCCAATTTGCACAACTGGTATTACCAAACGATCTCATGCGATTTAGACCCCCCTCCACTATGTTTTGTGCTGTTTTTTGACATGGGATAAGCTTATTAAAACAAGAACCTGAATTTGCAGGCTAAGTGTTAAAGAAGTTTGCTATTTTGCTAAAACAGCCTTCAAAATTCAAGCAGATGCCATCAAAATTCCACATCTGTGGAACGCAACTTCCAAATTATTTGCTAGCAGAGGTTAACTTTTAAACCTGCACCTCATCTGTGCAGTGAATTGGTTATGGTTATTGAAAATGGAAATAAAATAAAAGCAATTTTCTGCCATTTTTCCAGAGGGGGTCAGTTCTTCTTCCTTCCAACAACGATCTGTACTAAGTACATATTAACTGGTACTAGGATAATGAAAAATAAAGCCAAAATTATGATGAATGATGGTGATATAGTAACCATGTATGAACAGACTTCCAAGCATGACAACTGACTACTATATGTTACAAAACCTAAAACTTTATCAATATTATATCAAAGTAAAGACATTTTAAATAAAAACAGCATACTAAATCAGAGGCTTGGGGAAACACAAACCAAAAATTATTTATAAATGGATCAGGTTATTATTTAAAAAAAAAAAAAAACCAACATACCCTAAAATGCTGTGATTTAGTCTATTAACACTGTAAATGTACTTTTTGAAATGAGCGTTACTGTATAAACTGAGAAGAAAAGGCAACTTTAAAAAAGCAGGAGTCAAGATAAGTATAATACAGATGATGGACAAATATAAAACTGAAATATGATCATCACTGAAATCTAGTTACAACCATTTGAAATACACCATTTGTAAGAACTTTTTCAGTTAATAGTTTATCCAATTCTTTTTTGCCAATTTATTTGTAATGACCTTTTTTTCTGTTGGTTTTTTTTTGTTTTGTTTTTTAACTGTTAATAGCCAAAATAAAAATAAAATCACTAACACATAAAACCTCCACAATCACTACAAATAAAGGTTTAATTTAATACCAAAGTCCTGTTCAAAACAGGTTCCAGACAGTCACATGAGTCTGTTGTCGAGCTCTGTGTGTCATTTACAGACTTATTGTGTCTATATAAACTTAAATCAGTTTCAAAATCTGCTAACCGAGAAACATGACAACATGGGATGCCATTTTCTGCTTTGTTGTAAACAACATTCAGCTGCGAGACATTTGATTGCATTATATAGGCTGTTTTATTTTGCAACAGGACTGCTTTCATACAAAGTTTAATCGCAGTACTGACCAGTGAACAGTAAAACACTTACTGTTAACAAAGCAAAGGCAAATTCCAACTTGAGCATAAAAGAGGTTTAGGTTTATACTTCGACTGCCCTGGCAGCAAGTTATATACACCACAACTAGTGGTGCAACGGATCAAAAAACTCACGGTTCGGATCAAATCACAGTTTAAAGTCATGGATCGGATCAATTTTCGGATCAGCAAAAAAAGGAATACGGCCTCATGTCTGCAGCTATAAACACCCCAATAGCTTTTTTAATAGCTTTAGTCCGGTCAGATTGGACTACAAAGGGCTGCCTAAATGCTGCAAACTCCTCTGCTCCACTTGGACCACTAACGCTCGCCATGACTATCGCTTGACAGACTGACCAGGCGCACCACACACATACTTTTTTTTTGCTTTTTCGAATCTTCGGATCACGTGCGTGCCGAACCGTGGAGTGGGATCGGTTCGGAACACGCATCAACAGTGATCTGTTGCACCACTAACAACAACCTATTTAAAATGTCATTAATTTATTTGGCTCATTTCTCATTGTTATTTTCATCTGCCAACTACATGTGATACCAGCAATAAGCTACTACTTTAATATTCTTATTGGGATTTGTTTTTGGAGTAACATAACAATCAAATCATGAAGAAAATTATTGGGATTGAGAGCGACAGTCCAGATGATGACCATCCCAGACTGAATACACTCACCCAAAACAGTCAGCCTGCTAATAGTGACTTTTACTCATTAACCCAGGTCCATATTTTAGATGAAACAACTGATAATTTGGATAGTTGTGGGTGTGCTACGAGCTCTACAGTCAAAAACTCTGCATTTCTAAATCTGAATGTGATGTACTTTCACTAAAGTTTCAACACACTGACTGTGTTTCCGCCATTATAAGACCGCTGCAACTGTGGCAACAACCAGTGTCAGCATCAACTCTGGCAAAGTTCAACCACACTTTTGAGCATTTAATTTTCTGTGTGTGGGACAGAGCTGCCCCGTGTCCCGCCCATTGCATGCAGGCTCCAAAAGAGAAAGAGAGAACTGTCTTCTAGATAGTGAAGAGAAAAAAAATGCACCACAGATTTATGTCTTAATAACTAACAGAGGAGCTCAGAAAGATAACCTTCATGTACCAATAATAAACGTGATTTTTGTGTCTTTTTTTTCCCTCTAGTAACAAAAACAAGACATTAATGATAACTTCAGCTTATTGATACTCCAGTCTTTTTTTAATTTAGCCCTAGGGTCTGCTTAATACCTGGTTGCAGTACCCATCCCTACTCCATGCTCTATAAGTGTCTGCACAACAACCCTGATCAAGTTTTCTACATGGTCTGCTCTGCTGGATGTCTGTATTCAATGCGCTCAACGGGTAGTGCCAGTATAAAGAAAAAAAGATTATTCTGCGGTCTAACTACTGCTGACTGGCGATGGAGTGATGAACTACACATCATTTCTAACGACTAACAGCAACATACAAATGACACTGCCTAAACTGGTTAGAAGTGTTTGTTTGAAGGTGGGTTTAAAGCCTCCTCTCTGCCCTAAACAATGAAGCCAATGTCTTTGCTGCAATACACTCTCACTCAGAATACTTTTTAGCAAGCTTTCCAGTGGTGCTGGTTGTGACCACAACTACATTACAAAATTATTATTTTTATGTATGTGAAACTGATTCTAATGCATTTTACTACGACAACAGTTTTCACAGGGTTTATGGTCATTACTCTCAAGCGCTGAAAATGAGACCATTCCTATTTGTTACTGTAACAGTGACAGCAGTGGGGAAAACCCACCACTATAAATCATGCCATCACCGAACCCACTGCAAAAACCAGTTTATCAATTGTTGGCCACAGTTTCTCCCCTTTTTTCCTGTGGTTATTGTCACCCCATCAGCGCTTCACAGAAAAGAAGTACTACAGACTTAAATTGCCCTATAACACAGCAAAATAATTGCCAACAGCAGTCAGTGAACTGCTTTCTAGTTTTGTAAGCGACAACTTTTACTCTGCTGCTTGTAACCGGGCACATAAAAATTCCACTTTATGCCAAATCTCCACATTGTATGGAAATCGCAGAGATGCACAAATATTGTTGTGCCAAGTAAGTGCATCTTATTTCAGCCAACAGTGCAGAGTAGATTAAATTAGCACATTGATCACTGAGTTACCAAGTCAAAAACATTTGACAGGGTTTGGCTTTTCAAATGTAAGACTTGGCTGCTCTTAAGGTATGTTAAAGTTGAGTTTTTAGGTTTGAATTATTCACAATAAACAAAACAGGTAATCTGTCACCGTCAGAACAGCAGAGGCAAAACCAAACTTGTGCATAACTTAGGTTCGAATTTATATCTGAACTATCATGGCAACATATAGGTGAAAATGATGCCATTGCCTGTGTATCAAGATATTGTTACTGCCATTTTTCACTGTTTTTAACAAAAACAACAACAACAAAAACTGACAGATTACTTGGATAATGAACAGATGTCACAACTCCTAGAAAATTCCAAAGGTCAGTTCTTTCTTCAGCCACTAGTCTGCATAATCAAGCATATGATGGTTCTGGGACCTCCTTTTTCCTTCACGTCAACAAGGTGCTGGAAACATTCCAGAGATTTTGGTCGATGTTGACATGATAGCATCACACAGTCGCTGCAGAATCATCACGTGTACATCAAGGACGAAAATCTCCCGTTCCACCACATCCCAAAGGTGCTCTACTGGACTGAGATCTGGCAGCTGTGGCAGCCATTTCAGTGCAGTGAAGTCATTGTCATGTTCGAAAAAAACACTTTCAGATGATCTGATCTTTGTGACATTGTGTGTTATCCTATTGCGAGGAGCAACGAGAAGATGTGTACACTGTGGTCTAAAATGGTTAGACATGCTGAGCAACAACACTCATACAGGCTGTGCCATTTAAATGATGCCGAGCTGGAACTAAGGGGCCCAAATATCCCCCATTCCACTACATCTGAACTGTTGATATAAAGCAAGATGGACCCATGCTTTCATGTTGTTTATGCCAAAATGTGACTCTACCCTCCAAATGTCACAGCAGAAATGGAAACGCATCAGACCACGCAACATTTTCCAACCATCTATTGTCCAATTTTGGTGAGTTTTTCTAAAAAAAAAATGAATGTAGCCCCATTTTCCAGTTCTCAACTGACAAGAGTGGCTTAAACCGCATTTCTTTCCTATTCTGATGCACAGTTTGAACTTCACTAGGTCACCTTGACCATGCCTATGGCTAAACGCATCAACTCACTGCCATGTTACTAGCTGATTAAGATATTTGCGTTTGTAAGCCAATGGTGTCCCTAATAAAATAGGCGATGAGCGTACATTCATAAGAGTAACGGTCAGTCACAAATGCTGTGCATAGCAACACAGTTTTATACCAGTATAAGTTCATCCACTTTAAGTTATCAGATGACATACACTGTAGTAAACAGTACAACAGACTTAAGTGGAACACGTTATGTATGTTCAAAGGGTTGTTTCTCAGGATTTGTAACAAGTTTAAAAATCTGTCTTGCTCAAACACGTGGAAACCTGCAGCCTGCTTTAGACACTGAGACTAGCTTTTTATTGATGTAGCACAAAATCAGTATTAGTTATGTAAATCAAAAATGTTGGCATTTTTATAGGATTTGCATTCTCCAGTGTAGTAGAGGGATACATATCATTTTAAGAGTTTCTAAACAGCTAATTTAACTTTTTAAAGCAACAATATTATTGCAATCATACTATATTTATATGTGTTCAGGAATAGATATTAAAGCCATATTAGACTTTTCCCATTTTGGGACTAAACACCATACTAATGATCATGCTTATAAAGTGCTTTATGTTTAAACTGCCAAATGTTGAAAGGCACTCCAAGATTTGTTCGAAGAGGTACATGGCTCAAAGTGAACTGTGTGTCCAGCCAATTCAATTTGAGAAAGCAAAACATGCAAACAACAGACTCTTATTTGCCAAAGTTTTGTTTGAACACAACGGTTTTTCTACTCACAACCTAAATTTGCCAGAAGTTGTCTTGATTCTGTAACTGTACTGTCAAAATGAACAAACCACTGGTCTCCAAAGTAAAAGTGCATGCTCCCACCCTGCTGTGTCTCCTCCAAGCTGAACTGGAACTGTGTGGCTAATATTATATCAGTTACATCTCAAGAGCTTTTCCATCCGGGATGGTGAAAGTTATTCTTTATCTTGCTAATCAGTTCAAAAACCCAAAAAACACAAACCATGCAATGTTCCAGTTTACAACAACTATGACTGCATATTCCCTGGCTTCCAAAGACTATAACCATACAACTACTTCTCATGCACAAGTATGATTATATCATAAACTTGGCACCATATTCCAAAACACCTTTGACAAAGAGTTAAAAAGAAAAAACTAAAACTAAAAACTAAAGAATACAAGTTTGTTGGTTAGTCTTGACAGTTTTAGCCATGTCCACTGTGACACTAATTCAAACGATTACCCTAACATACACAGAAGCACAATAATGAGAGTTGTTTCATGAAAATTGGCACCTATAACTGAAAATCTGCCAACTTGTACTTCAGTCTTATCTGTTCCTTGTTCTCATTAGTGTGGCTACTGTCATACCAGACATGCTGGCACTGACTGAGCAACTGCAAACATACAATCACTAGCTTTCAGGTCAGTGCATTTAATTAACACAGAATAGCACAGACCACCACATGTCCAAATACCTAACCCATGTGATGGCAAATAATATTAAAGAACTTCTGTATATTTCGAATTGATAAAGAACAGACGACACACAAGGGGGCATATCATAATGTAGATGTGTGTGCAATTAAAGCCAATTCAAGAGTGAGACAGTCCTCCTGGACCTTCTAACTTTTGCTGCTGTCATCAGTGGCTACACCAAGTGTGATACAGTCCACAGCCATTTCAGCCGTCCTGAAACAGAACTAGCCTACTTCTCCTCTCCGGCAACCCAACACACCCATTCTCCTGGGATCATACTGATCTAAGAGAGGTCTGGAGAGAAGACAAGATTAAGGGAGGATGCCTTCCCTGCTCAGACCAGACCAGAACAGAGTTAATGAGGTATTTGTAGCTCCTCGCATTATAGAAGATTTGTGGGACATGGCATACAATAAGAAAAATCAAAACGGATGAGAACGCCGATTGTTTTTCCCCATCGCTTAAAACCTGACAAACCGGACGCTGAAGAACTTCTCGGTGAAAATACACCTTTGAAGCAACATTTTCATCCATACTCAATAATGCACTACTTGAAGTGATTCAACGCTGTTTCCACAGCAATTATTCAACACCCGTTTTGCTTTGTTAGTTGTTTGAGCTTAGTAAATCGTTACAAATACATCATTTAAAATATATATACTTGTTTTAATCTAAAAAGAAAATCTCAAATTAATAACAAAGGCATATTCTTACAAATCAGTTTAGATGCAATGCTAACTGCCTGAAGTTACACGATTACAAAAACTGTCTTCGTTTTAGTGCAATCTTGACAGGTCCGTTATAGTATCGTTGGCTACATTACAGATTTATGTGCTATTAACGTCAACAGAAATCAGACAATCGTGCTAAAACGTTATCATAGCTGGTTCATAGATCTGGCTGGAAGGCCTCTGGGGTCCTGGAGGCCCCACATTTTCACTGTCCCAGCCAAGTTAGCTCACTTGCTAACCCGCTAACGAACCACAGCCAGCCCCCTGGACACCTCTAAATGTAACTACTGAAAACGTTTTCCAGGCTCATAATTGCCGAGCTAGCTCGTGGACTGCAGTCATATAAATATAATGCTTAAAAAAAACAAATATTAAAGATATTTGTCATTTAGTTAGCAAAAGATAGAGTCAAGTTACTGTTCAGGCTTGTGAACTGTCAAAAATGCTAATTGTTAGCATTCCCCAGAACGGGAATTTCTAGCGTTTCAGTTAGCTTTGGCTAACTAACCAGCTAGCAGAGTTAGCATTTTAGCTTGTTTTAAAAAAAAAAACAAAAAACGTTTTTTTTATATATATATAAGTAAAAGAGACGGTCCTGTGTACTATTAAATGAGCTAAGAAGACAAACGTCACAAGTTCGGCAAGTGCAGATTAGTTTCTAAATTTCATATCTTACCCGTGTGTCTCCTGAAAGCTCTATTCAACAGCTCTCTTTGTCTGCAAAAAATGGCTATTAAGAGAACTCAGGCATATGTCCCCCTTGCGGACCACGGTGTCGGCTGAAACCACTGAAGGTACACGAATACTTGACGGTATCATCCCGAATATTTAATTTATTAATATAAAATGTATTTTAAAAACTAAATCGTGCGTTAAGCGCCGTGGAAGCCCGTTCTTCATCATGGTGGGGGTCTTCTTTTCTGCCGTGGTCGTTGCTGCTTCTAGCAACCAATATGACGGTAGTCTGAGCAGACACAGACCCGGAGAGGCGGACTGTGCTCAACGTGAGGGATTCCGACTGACAGGGGCTCGGTCCAATGGAGCAAAGGGAAAAGGCGACCACTTCCGACGAAGCACGCGGATAGGGAATGCCCCGCGGCTCGCTCCTCGTGATGGGCATTAAGTGTCACCAATGAACGGAGAGAGGAGGATGGGGCTTTCTGCTGGGCTGCTACTTGGAAACGTGGAGAGGTGAACTGATGCTGGTGGTATCCCGGTCAGGCCGGTCCACTGACTCATTGATGTCAATGGGGTAAAAGACGGCCAACGGGCCTTCATTCACCTCGCAGCCTGTGGGGTGAATGAAACCACGGGACAACGGGAAACCGTTTAATTCCACAACAATTTTATTTTTAGAGTCATAAGTGAAGAATGTAATCTAATAACTAGAATAATTAATTTAGCCTCACCAATAATCTTCTTATTCTGGTCATACCCAAGGCTGCTTTTCAAGGCAGGTCCCTCAAACTCCAGGGTGCCTGGAAAATTAAAGGCATAACGTCTGACGTTTGTACTAATTTTAATTCAAATTTGTTATGAAACCCCAAGATCCAATATAAACTGACATTTTGAAGGCTTTAAAATGCAGAATTCATGATCCAAACTCCTAAAATCATTTGCCCCCATCATCTGACCACTAATCGAAGCTTGGCTACCACAATTAGACTTTAAAGCACACTACAAAGCAGCCTAATTCATCAGCGTGTGCGGCAAGCAAGAAATAAGTGCATACTTGTGGTGGAAATTTGCCTTAAATGAATTAAAGGACCTGTTACAGCCCACCTCCCATGACCCCGAGTGCTGTAGACCAGTGAGTACGTCTCATAACCTGTTCCAAAGAACAATTAAAAAGTCTCTGAGGAGAAATCACTCACTTGCACCCACACATGAGGTCATCTCCTGGAGACGGATCATTCCTGAGCGCATGACACAAGCCGTAATGAGAAGTGGAAGTTGTGTGAGTAATGTAGTAGTTTGCTGGAGCCGAGGGTTGTGAGTTCACGGAAATCACGAGCCGTCTGAGCACATTAGCTTTTACATCTCCGAGATACTGATCCAATTTGCGCTTATGAAAGGAAATGAAAGAGAATTGCATTAGCACTGATTCTTCAGCCAGGACTGATTCACACTATTTTAGTCGACATGGACCTTCCCTAACAGGTCACACAGAAAGGATATGATAATAACTAACTACGGTGATTCAGCTGCTTATGAAGAAGAAAGGCGTGATAGTATTACAGATCCATGCGAGCTCAGACCTGACATATTTCCATATTAGAACTGACTATTTATGAGTAGCTGAAAAAGCAGGCGGTGAGGTTTATTCATGAAATTAAAAGCGATGAAGTACTCACTAAGAGAATATAGTTAAATGCCATAATAAACTTTAATTTATTGCAGTAAGCTACTAAGCCATAACTGCTGACAGCTAATATTCGAGGTTGGGCAGTCACTGAGTACAGGAATAGATTTGGATATAGATCAGAGGTGATACCAAGTAGAGGTTTGGTGTTTGGAGACTCATGTTCTGTTTCTTTGTACAGTGATTAAGGGAAGCAGTTAAGGGTGATTTTGTGATGTGCACAGATCGCATTTCATGAAGTGGGGCTTGTACCGAGCTCTTGATTAAAATGTCAAAAGAAATCATCGGACCCCAGCAAGTTATTGCATGTTTGATTAGAGCTGGGTGAATCTATTGTTTGGACCAGTGAGACTGATACAAATCATCAGTTTATTTAACCATGTCAGATGTCACTTTGCCATCGTATGGTCTGTTCAGAGAGACACACAGATTGCAGTGCTTTGTTAATGTAACTGTAACACATTTTAGGAGTTTTAGAAAATAAATGATACATGTAGTCATAATTAAACAAGCTCAGGGAAGAAATTCAAATTCAGCTCTGTTCTGAAAGAATTGCATGGTTCTTTATATACGGTGCTCGGGTATTAGTCATGTGGTGACAAAGGCAGGGTTGCCATCTTGTGGCAGCAGGATAGAAACAAAACAGTCCCTTCTCCCCAGATGTCTTGATTATATATGTAATGTACTTTTCAGACTTTTATAGTGCAATTTGCTGATCGGGTATAATTTTATGTAGGTCACATGCCAGTTTTCAGTGCGCGCTTGCTTTGCTGCAGCATTTCATATTAAACAGTAGTCAACTTTAAGGTGATGTTTAGGATTGTCCATTTTATGATAGCGTAATTACAATAAAGACTAGATTAATAGGTTCCACATGTTGTGACAACTCATTATTAAACTGTTTTAATTATGTTTTATTAGTTTCACACAGCAATTCACAAAATCAGTCTTTTTTTCCTGCATGATGAGATATGAAGAAAATAGAGGAATTCTTTTGCCATTAAGACTTTTACTGTGTTGTTTATCCCCTTTAAGTGGACCTCAAACAATAATTGAATACAGATTAGGTACATTTCATCCTTGTAGAAATGGCACATACGGAGTGAGGAAGGAGGTTAAGGAAGAGTGAATATTTAATTGTTCAGAAAGGGCAACTCAACCATGCAGGGGAATAATGAAGCTCTGAGCTCTGTGGCTGTAAAGGGACCTCACCGGTCAGAGTAGCATCGTGTCTGTTAGTGCTGAGGGCCAAAGGGAAGACGGTGGAGGAAGGCGCATGGCAGCAGACTGGAGCTTGGAAAACTCCAGGCTCCCAAAGAGTCCTGCTGGACACGTAATGTGCTATGCATCTGCATTTGAAAGTTCTAATCAAAATTCAGTGTTTTATAAGTTTTTCCTCTCTACATGACAATGAGAATAAGCTGAATTTCTGCACCGTGACAGTCAGCATACAAGTCACTAATGGTGCAGACTACAAACGATAAAAAGTTATAAGTCTGTGACTAGCACATGTCAACACCAGCAGGTGAGGAGATCCATTTGTTAGAGACCAAAATCATACCCAAGTCTTGCTTCTGAAGCAGGAGAAAAAACACATACCGCTTTCACAGCAATAGCACCGAGATTTCCCTGAATGTAGCTTTACCCCCGAACTGTAACAGTGGCAACAGACCAGGTTGTGTTTTCTAGGCTTCTAGGAGTATAAATTTGTCCATGTGTCCTGAAGGAAATGAAATAGTTTTTTTTAAATTTGAAGAATGATTTGTTCTCCTTAATATATCAGATATCTTGGTGAATCCAATAGATGTGTCAAACTACTCAGAAACACAGAAAATACACAAACAAGAGATGAAATGACCATATATGGTCATAGGAAATTAGAGCAGGAAGAGATGAGTTTTTTGGGTTTTTTTAATCGCAGGATGTTAGAAAAACAAACATGCCTGTTTCCAGTGTATGTGAATCACTCATATGGGATGTGAGCAGACATGCTTCACACTAACAATGCATGCATTGTTAGCATTAGAACCTTTTCTAAGGCTTTTTTTTTTTTAGTTCCACGTGGCAATCCTCTGTCCTGCTATGTTAAAAGCTCCAAAAAAACAAACAAAAAACTGTAGTTATAGTATCAGATTTTAACCATGAGAACTAGTTTAGACTTCCACATCTTATATTTTACATTTTATATGTGACTGTAATTTTAAACATTCCAGATCAGCGCATTATATGAACTGCTCAGTCAACTCTGGTTGCAGAGGTGCTGGAGCTGGTCAGCAGTGCTTCATGAATGTGAAGATGTTATGCTAGAAATGACAAAATGACAACATCCATCCATCCATTCTCTTCTGGGGCGGGGGTCTGGAGCCTATCCCAGCTGTCTTAGGGCGAGAAGCAGGGTGCACCCTGGACAGGTCGCCAGTCTGTCGCAGGGTTAACACATAGACACAGACAACCATTCGCACTTACATTCACACCTATGGGCAATTTAGAGTTTCCAATTAACCTATCTCCACTAACTGCATGTCTTTGGACTGTGGGAGTACCTGGAGAGAACCCAGGCAAACACGGGGAGAACATGCAAACTCCACACAGAAACACCCGGCCTGATGGTGGAATTGAACTCAGGACCGTCTTGCTGTGAGGAAACAGTGCTCTTCAGTTTCATTAAATAACACATACCGGTACTTGATTTTTCAACAGGTTTGGAGTACTTCTACAGTGGCGAGCACAAAGACTCATTTGACTTCAGCTCCTTATGAAGTACTGTGGTGACAATTGTTTCAGTTGTGGAGGTGATGAGGTTTACAGTGTTTTTGTGGGAAACTACGATGTAAATGTTTAGCTGACAACAATCCACTATGGCTAAGAATCTGTGGCGATTAATAATTTCTCTTTAGTATTCATGTCCAGTGCTGTAGTTCAGTTTTTAATGAAACCAGTGCTCCTGTAAATGTGTAGTGTACAAGGATTTGACAAAAACTAAATCTCTATGTGTTTACAGAAAAGGAAAGAAAAATATTTTCTACAATTACATTTTCTTTCTAAAGAAAAAGTAGAACTTTCAACATGTGTTCTTTGTAGGTAATTTATTGTAACATTATCTAAAATACACTAGCATAAAGTTAATTTAAACTAAAATGAAAAAGAGCTCTTGTTATGTTGATAGAGTATAATATTTTAATACTACTTTGCTTATTTAAGTACTGCACACTCAAAGTAATATAACTGTCCCCTTTTTAAAATATAACAATACATTTTTTTATATTATTAAATGAACTCATCTTTGCAGTGTAAAAGGATTCTGCATTTCTGCCATTAAAGGAAACCCTGTCGCTTTTTGGTCAAGATGCATGAAAGTTATACCAAGCATTAATAAAGAGTTTGAACTACTGAGATGAAATGCTCCTCGATATTATGAGTCACATAAAAGGTGATTTATCCACTTCAAAGGTATAATATGAAGAGCTACACAGTTCTAATTACATTTTTGTAAAAAAAATATTTCTTTAGTTTAATTCATGTTTTGGAAATTTTGAACTGCGTTAATGCGTACTGTCGAATTTTAGCCATATGTGCGCAATAATAAGAGACATGCAAATAACTAAGACTGAAAAAAGTGCTACAGTTGATTTCAGAGTCTTAAAAAACGTTTTAGTCATATGTGCATGAACTGTTTTTTTAATATAAAATAATTTATATAGATATATAAAGGAAGTCATACAGAAATGAATGGAAATGTGTTGTCTGAAGTTTGCATGAATAAATTATTAAACATTGATTTTTTTAGCAGCATCATAAATGTTTATGAGTTAAACATGTTCACTAGGTATTATATACTGATACATTTAACTAACAATATATTTGCATATATGATGCTGTCTGAGGACACTTTCACCCTTACGCCTGAGTAAACCACTTTTAAATTCACCTTTTTTGCTTTCCGATTCTTTTTTGTAGTGGGCTAAGCTGGTGGACTCGTGCAGACATTGAGCAATACTATAGTTTTAGGAACATTACGCACCTAAAATTACTATTTGGCTCATTTGGCCTGCATGTCTTTGATGTGTGTCAGTAAAGACACAAGCAGTTTGCTTCCATCCAACTGAATAAACAGAGTAAAATTTTAAACTGTGTATGTAAAGTGAAGTTAATTGTTCCACAGAGAGGAACATATAGACCGCACCCAGCGAGTGGCGCTCCTGCCCAAGAGATAAATCAGTCCATCTTAATATAATCTCAAAAATAGATTTAAACATAAACTGATTCATTTCCTTTTTTTTAAAGTTTCAAAATAAAAGATGCAAACTTTTTTTGTCACGCTTACACGTTTCAGATCAGCAAACTCATTTTAATATTATACAAAGAGCGTAAATACAAATTGCAGTTTTAAAATCATAATTTAATTAAGAGAAACTGAACTAAACTTGCCAAACGAAATATGTGATACATCAGAGATAACTCCTGATTTAACAAGAGTTTGGTTAGCTTTTTTCCCCCTTAATTAATAAAATGATCATGTAAAACTTGTACTCAGGTTGTCTAATAATAAAGTTTGTTTGATGATCTGATAGATGTCAGTGTGACAATTACGCAAAAATATAAGAAATCAGGAAATGGGCAAATATGTTTTCACAGCGCTGTAAATCTTTAATGCATTAATGCTGTGGTTTTTTTTTTTTTTTTATCTAATTCTCCAAAACTTCTTATCTAACCTGTTATGAACATAAGCAGAGCAAAGGTTTATTTCACAAATGCATCCCACATCACATCTGGTCCATTCCAAGTTAAACCCCCAAGCTGACTTTTTAAGACAGTAAACACATTTATTGAGAAGAAAGGAGCATCAACGGGAGAATGCATCGGTGGCTGTGGCACTTATAGGTCCTGGATCCTGAGGGTGGACCTTCACACAACATAAGCAAGCAAAACTGTCCAGTAGATAGAAGGCTTGTTCACCCTGCAGTCGTCTCTGCTGCTCAAAAAGACAGTTACAACAACGCAGGCTGGGACAGAGAGGAGGAGCACCTTTTACATTAAAGCTTTAATCAAACATTGTATCTGACTCTGAACAGAAAGTTAACAGCAAGTTGGCACCTTTGATTAAAATCTTTTTCTTTTCTTTTTTTTTTTTAAAGATTTTATAAAGCTAATAACAAATGCATAAAAACAAGAAGCACTGGCATTTTTATGTCTATCTTGCAAGAAAAGTTCAGTCACAATCTCCAGTTGTTACATACCTATAAACATTGGCTGGAGACCTTTGTTGCATACACTTTGTTTTGTGGAGGGGGGTGGGTGGAGTAATCGCTCTAGATCCTAAAGTTTAATTAATATCTCTATTTCTATTTAAAATGTAATGCAATTCACAGGTGACAGATTCTTATGAGATTGCTTAAAATGACAGGGAAAATCCATGGGTGCTGGTCAAAAGTTCCTTAAATCTCTTCTGGCTTTCATTTCAGGACCTTACTGCCTAAAACATGATTATTTTGATTCAGACTTTTTGAAAGACTGTCTCCTGCACATGGGTTGCTCCAGCTATTCATATATCCAGCTAAGTTGCTAATGGCTAGTTTCAAACTCATGATTTGCTAAACTGAGTTGCACCATTTAACATTTAAAAAAATCATCTAAGCTTGTAAAGGCTTTAGTCATTTGGTGTAAAATGATATGTGATATTATCTAAAGAATATCACATAACTTAATCAAAAATGCCCAAAACAACAGTTTCAGAAGCCTAAGTGATTGCTACATTAAAACAAGCACCGATCAGTGATTATGCTGACCTAATTTACAATATGTTTGACATAACATAACATTTTGTAACTTGGAAATTATTTGAGAGTGTAACTGATCATTTCCCCCAGTTTATAAATACTCTAATAAACATTATTTTGAAATATGGTCAAATATTTCAGCTAGCGAAGCTAACGTTAGCTTTTTCAGTTAGCTGACATATCTTACATTATTTTGCAGCTACTAGGCCATTAGGTGCAAATATTTAGTGACAACAAATGTCCTTGTATGTTATTACTTTTTGTGGTGCAACTTAATGTAGTAATGTACACATCTCCAAAATGTAACAACCTAACTTATAAGTAGGATTACCAACAGCTAACTAACTAACAGCTGGTGCAGCTAGTTCTTCAACCCTTCATACCACTTCAGAAGTTTGGATCAGTTATGCATTTCCTAAAGAATTGAAATTCGGGACGTTCAAGGAAACATCCAAAGCACTTTTTGTCGACTTGATAAACTCTGAAGATGGTGTGCTACGCTCATACTTGTGCCCGATAGAGCAATGTGCATCTTCTGTGGTTCAGTCAGTCTAGTCTGGGATGGGGTCAGTTTCTGAAAGCAGAGAAATGTGCTTGGCTTTGCTGGGAAACAAAGTGTCACCATCTGTGCTTCATGTTGTGCAATAGATGTACAGCATTGGGTCTTCTCAGCTATCGGACTTCAATAAAAGTGTGTGCATTGGAGTCTTTGGACGTTGATATGAATCAGAGTTTCATTTCTGAAATGAGATCCCTCGTCTCCTTTTCTCTTTGTAGAACCTTCTTAAATGTCGATTAAAGAATTATTGCAGAACAACTAAAAAATAAAGGAAATACATTTATAAGCTCATAAAGTGTTATTTGCACAGATTGACTTTTCATAAACTCTGGATTACATAGATTTCAAAAATGGATAATAAACCTCTTCAGTCTCTGATTAAGACATCAGACTCTAAACTTAACTTTCCGAATGTTTTGGCATGCCACTCTATAGAACATTCTTTCCATTTTCCATAAGGCAAAAAACAAGACTTTCAAACTTTAAGATCACTCAGTCCTAGATCCAAAATCTGACATCCGAACTGCATTTATCTGTTGTTGAATGGTGTTATTCCCACACACTCTTTTGTGGTTTCATTAGCAGGTTCTCAAACGACAAATAATTGGAGCCAGACTTTTTTTGGGCCGAAGGTCTTTTTAGAAGAAGTTTTAAACAAAAAGAACTGGGCCCTTATGTCCAGAAAAGTATCCTGGACACCGTCACAGTGTCACTTAAGCCAGCCTCTCTTTCTTTCATTAGCTCATTATTTCTGGTCTTTTCTCTTGCACATCTGATCTTGTATTGAGAATATACTAATCAATAATCTACCTCCCATAAACACAGAAATAACATGAGCTCTTTAAAATGTAGCATTCGTCATTCAATGTCATTTTGCGTTTTGTTTTGTTTTTTTTCCTCCATATGACAGCATACAACAACACTATACAGAAAAATGATTAAAAATGGTTATAAAAGAATGTACTTCTGAGGCAAAAGTCTTAAAAGAAGAGACTGACTTGGGCTTTGTGCTCCTTTGGTAGTAAACTGCATCCCTAACCCCAATGCTGGACAGCAAGAAAGAGTTATGGCCATCAAAGAGCTCCACAGCTTAAAAAGTAGCTCTTGTTTTGTCCCTTTCAGTCCTCTCTTTTGTCTCAGCTGCTGTCTGTGCATTTTTCTGCCCGTCTTTTGTTCTCAGTTCAGGTTTGGTTTGTGGTTGATTGCTGAATGATCTCTGTATCACGTAATCAGACAGCAGTTAATGCAGCGAGGCCCCAGTCTTCTTTTCAGAGACCCCTTCTTTCTCTTGGGGGTCAGGATGGCAATGATGGCCTCGTCAAACACCGTCTTCAGGCCCTTCTGGGTCAGTGCTGAACATTCCACATAGCAACATGCACCAATCTAAAGAGAACAGAGGGATCGTCAATCACAGCAACGCGGCGTTCAAATGGCACTGACGTTAAAATGTGTCTATTCACTTTCTTGTTGATGGTTAGATATGCCGAACTGTAGCATTATCACTGAGTTAAATACCCAAAGTCACAAAGACAACACTTGCACAAAACATCAGGAAAAAGTTGATGAATCTGAACTTCACCAATTTATTCTGCCAACGTCAACAAACATGCCAACTTTTCACCTTTATGGGCTTCATCCAAGAGAAAATGGAGGTCAGGTCATTTACATACAGCAGTTTGGCAAGTGACTGGCTTAAAGCATCAGAAGAAAATTAACTTCCTCATCTCAAATACATCTCTGTGACAATTAAAAACACATTTTAAACCATTCACCTGGCAGACTGTAATATATAACTTGCCCAATCTCCAGTTTCTCTCGTGCTTCTTGGAAAAGTTGACATGTTTGTTATTTAACAGCTTTTTTCTATGCTTTATTTGCAAGTGCCACCTTTTTAGCTTTGGATATTACACAGTGTAGAAGAATATACTATGAATGAGTCCTAAAGGCTGAACTGTACGATAGATGTAACTGGAAAACAGAAGCACAGTTTTCACCATTTTTAAAGATTTATTTTTTCTTTACAGCTATAAAATGTTTCTAAAAGTGTCTGCCAATACACTCTGTTTACCAGTCTGGGTTTTTGGATCACCTCTGCCACAATGCTACGACACCCATCCATTAAAAAGGAAATGTAATAAGAGCGGAAGAGGCTCAGCAGCAGCACTGCTAGCTAGAAACACTGAATGCTACAATTGTATCAGGCTAGCAGTGTAATCATATATTATTTGCTCTGGCTATGGTTGATATTAGTGAGTAACTTTAGAAGCTAATGGCAAGTGAGCAAGGCCAGTACAGGAATGTTTATGGAGCCTGCTTAAGTATAGAAAACAGCCTGATGAATATTCACATAACTGCCCTTTAAAAGCAGTTGGATAACGCCAAAAATATTTATTATTTCATGTCCAATATGAACATGTAAAAAAGCCCTTCAAACCCCTGATTTGTGTAAGGAAATGGCTTTTTCAGTAGGACATTCAACATATACTTGACGCCTTCAGCTTTCATTAGAAGCATTTTTAATAGGAAATATACAACGTCTTAAAGATTAAAAAAAAAAAAAAATGTATATAAGTGATATTCCAAAACTTTCAGACCCTTCCCATCTAAACAAAAAAGAAAATATTTAAAAATATATAATAATATTATATATGTTTAGTGTATGTAATTTTAACCTATACTATAGTGTTACTGGGATTTTCCAGTTGATATTTGTGTGCTGAATTTATCTAACTTTTACACTAGGAGTGAAACATTTGTTTTATAATAGTACTCCCGGGTTAATTAGCGCTTTGTTTCGTCTGGAAGTGTATTTGTACTCTACCATCGCACCCATATGTAATTAATTTTATTTCATATTTTTACTATTGAGAAGCACTTTGGTGTACCTCTGGTCTTTAAATGTGCTATATAAATAAAGTTGTATTGTATTTTTTGTATAAACATATAAAAAAATATACATTGCTTTGAAGAGTGACCTTCCAGTCAAGAAACAGATCACCTTACCCAACTATCAGCAAGAATTCAATTAAGCATAAAGTAATAAGGACAACAAGTACAGATCATGCAAACCTTTGATTGTATGAATACAGAGATTTGTGTGCTAGGCGCTAACGAGCTTTTTAGCAGTTAGCATTCATTGGGGATCCAAATTAAAGATTTATAAACACTTATTTCTTTCGTCGAGCCATTCCTTTGTGCTGTCCAAAGAAAGCACAGTAACCTCAAACATTTTCTCTATCATGATTCTTCAGCTTTTCTCTTAAAATGTTGACTTTGATCTGCACCAAAAATGTCTGTTTTTACTGTGGCCAAACAAATTTATCTTGGATCTGACCGTCCAGAGCACGGTTATTTTAGAAGGCCTGAACTCTGCCACGGCCAACGGTAGCTTTGCTTTAAAGCTCTTTTTGAACAGCAAATACCGTTAGTGGCACTGCTCCCAGGTGAAATCTGTAGCGTCTGCAATGTAGAACTGTGAAGGCACATGACATGTTAACAAAGGAGCTGCAAGAGTTGCCTTTCTATCTTCTGATGGAATTTTTATATCATCAGACTGGTTTTTGTATCAAAATATCTGTTACTGGCTTGAATGTAACAGGGCACCCAGTCATGAAATCCACACCATTTTTCCATAAGGAAAAATGGTTTTTTACTTTTTTTTCCCCCGAACTGTTTGGAGCTCCTTTAAATAATTTACCAGACTTACAGACTTTGCTTCTGAAGGCCTCAAAATGTTCTTTAGATGTTGGCATGATGGCATCCCAAACAGCAAAATGCCAACAGTAGACCTTTATTTATACAGGACAAGCTGCAATCTATCACTCCCTCAAACTGTTATGCATCATTTGTTGGACTATGTATTTTTACTCTGTACTTGTTCAATTAGGATCACGTTTGCTTCTTCAAATATGTAAAAAAAAAAAAAGACAACAACAACAAAAAATGAATTTCACTTGGAAATAGTTATTTTTTACAAACTATTTCTTAAAAATATTTTAAATTTACCCTTTTTAAAAAAAATTTCGAATCTTAAGTTGGATTATGGAAGACAGGTTATCTACAACAGCAACCGTAGGAAATTATTCCCAATGTGAAATGCTGCTCACTTTGAGGTAAAGGGGTCTAATTTGACCCGACATGATCTTCCAAGTTTCCTTGAAGCCTCAGAAAACTTCATGACTCCATGAGACAAGAATCCCATCGAAATCTTAAGTTGCCAAAACGGCACGGATATCGACTTTAAAATGAATCTAGACAGTAATGTTTTGAAAGACTGAGCCTTATTCATGCTCTCTGCCTGACAAGAGTGATTAATCACAGATCGCCTTTGGTATCTATGGTGCAGAGTCTCGAACTCTGCTGGACATCTGTGTCGGTCCGGAATGTATTCCTGGATTCATTGCAAGTCAAAGAATGCGCAAAGGTCTTGATTCCAAGAATTTCTAAACAGACATTCCTAGGTCAAATCAACACACAGGAATCTAACTGGACTGGACAGCTCAATTCTGCAACAGCAAAAGTGAAAATAGAAGCTTCCCTTTAGTTCAGCATACAAACCTCCTTTGCCAGTTTCTGTCCTTGCTCGGTGGTGATGGGCTTCTCCTTCATGTCATTTAGTTTGGCAATGGTTTTGGGGTCATCACGGAGATCAATCTAAAAAAGATAAGGTACGCTTAGCTGAGTCAACATTACTATTGCTGTTATGATATAGATTTTATTAATAGCTCATATTTGCGAAACACAGAGGCAGCGATTTCATCATTGCTTCTATACATAGGAATGAGCTGTATCAAGCAGCCAAGCAATGCAACTGACAGCGTGAGCTCTCATTTTGTAACACAGCCATGTTGGCCCACACTTCCTGCTCTTGTGCAAAGCAATTTCACAGGCAACCACAAGTTTCTTCACTCTCCTTTTATTCACTGGAACGCTCTCCACCTACAGCCCATCCATATCTCAGTAATAACCTGTTACAATAAACGAATCCAACTGCTAAAGCTAACAGGGAGCAGCCTTCATTAACCCATTTCTTGACTGGGGAAATTTGCGGCAGCATGCACATATCAGCATCCAGCCAGTGGAGCGGCGAGCGAGTTATAACAGGAACTGATAACAGAGCAGTAAACATCAGCTGACAGAAGATAAATCAGACACCCACTCCAGCGTCCTCATCACTACTGGGGCTCGGCTGCACTGGCATTTGGTTGCCAGGGAACCCAAAAAAAATCCACAAGCCTGTCCTCAGTTTTAAGAGAATATGTGATATTGGCAGGGACTTTTAAGGTTTAGGAAACAAGCTAATGCTCTGGATTAATGTTGTCTTATAAAAATCAAAAAACTGTTAATTGCTGCTTTAACAGATTTAAAGCTCACATTTAGCACCCGGCCATAAAACGCCTAAAGCGATATGTGACAAATCAGCATGAGATCGTTGGTCAGGTTTGTACTGGCCGTTCCATATTTTTGCTATTATTTAATAAATTATTTCTTCTGTTCTCTGGCTCAGCTTCACAACTCCCCGACTACATGAGTGGCTGGGCTTAAAGCTGCACTAATTAGTATTTTTATAATGACAGTGGCTGAAAACAAAATCGCGGAATTTGAAAATGGTCTCTTACAGACTTGGATCTACATCTGTCCTCAGCATTAGTGATCACTTTAGCATCTTTCAGCTCAGTGTTTTAGTTTTACAGACCAAAGCTTTAATGTTTCAGTCAACAACTTTATCTACTTCATTACTTCCAACTTAGATTACACTGCAAAAAGTGCAGTTCACAAGTTAAACTTTTCTCAACTTTGAAGCAAGTGATTGAAGCAGTTACCAATCAGAGTGAAGGATACAGCTAATCAACATATGCCAGGACGGTAAGTAAATTAAAGGCATGCAACTGTTTGCTATTACATTTTACATCAACTTTGTGCGTTTATAATGTATTTCACGAGTTAATCACCAACCTAATACACTGCATGACTCATAATGTAATCACAACACCAGTGCAAAAGCAGACAAATAAAAGTTTGGATGGTGTTTATAGTGAAATAGGCTCACTTCTAAGTTGAAGACAGCATAAGAAAAACAAAACATCACTGTTTAACTTTCTTGAGAAATGGTAACTTACGTCACTTTTTATCCCCCATGTAACTAAATAACTGCATAAATTTGAGAAAGACAAATAAATCTAGAGTCAGCTGTGGAGTACTACAGTACTAGCCAGACAGTTAATATCTAATTCCTCCATGCTACCACCTACTGTCTATTTCAGCACCTGTACTTTTAGATATGCCCCTACTCTTAGTTGTGTCTTAGTCCTGTTTAATGAGCAGCTGCGATGGGATGTTCTGTCATGTTCCCACCGTTCTCAATGACACATCGCCTAAGTAATATTAGGGCTGCAATTAATGATCACGTTTAACATGGATGAAGACGCTTCATGTTTTCCTAATTAACCAGTTATCATCATTTGTCTTTTTATGTGTAATCTAATAAGATATTTTGTTTATAGTCATTTATAAAGAATTAATGAAAGATGCGGTATATTTTTGTGTTTGGTGGGGGAAAAAAATCGCTTAGCGGAGGAGAATGGATAGATGGATGGATTATGCTAGGTGCCGATTTATTTTATGACAATCAAGCGGTTAAAAAAAAATAAAAGCTTCAACTTTTTCCACCGTTGCAAAGTTCTGCTGTCTTCTGAATGTGATATTTTCCTTTATTTCTCATATGTTAGCTCCTCAGTTGAGCTCTTGTTACAACAGCAGAGGTGTCAATCAGATGCTTTTGGAAAAGAGACACGAGGGTTATGTGAAGTGCAGCAGCTCAGTGTGTGAATGTAAACACAGACAATGGAGGCGGATTATGAGACAGCGGAACAGCAGGAGGATTACTTGACAGCCACAGACGGAGGAATGGAGAGATTGCTTTGTCACTGTAGCTAACTGCAGGGATGCTACTAGCATGCTAACAAAGCTTTCTGATAAAATTCACAAAACTGTGTCCCAGTTTTTTTCACTTTTTGTTGTTTGTTTGTTTTTTGGGTTTTTTTTTTTTTTTACTGTTTTTATATTCCATATTATATACATTTGTGTTAGAGTAACCAGCATGTTTGTTAAGTTACAGTAGCACTTGCTATTACCATTTGTGCTAACGCTAAAATTATGTAATCTCGCTTATGCTAATCATCGTTATGTTAGAGACTGAGAATCATTCGTTAGACTTCACTTACACTTGCTCTCATAACTTTGAAAAAAAAAACCTAAAAAAATAAATACATCCAAGAATAAAAAATTAATTAATTAATATTAAATAAATGTTTATTTTAAATGATATTTATTAGTGAATAAATGATGACAGGCATTTTTTCGCTGTTCTTATGCCCCTTTCTCTGATCTCATTGTAAGTGCACCTTCTCACACACACAAACAAACACACTCACACTCACATACATTGTGGGTAGAGTAGAGCTGACAGGAGACAAGTGAAGTGAAATAATGTTAATCAGGTCGTTGACAGTGCACGATGTTACCATAAGAGCAGTAAAATAAGTCTTACGCCAAGCTTAATAAAAAATGAGTGAGCGTGAAGCCGGCAGCGAAACCATTGTCACCAATGATGCAAAAAACTATAACAAAGACATGAAGGAAAGCGTACTTGCACCACCTCCATGTATGTATATAAAGTGGACCTTCACGTTGTCACTGTTATACTTGATCTAGCTTTCTGAGTCAGGATCAGATTGATACTGGATGAAAATGATCAAAGGTTGTTCAAATATGTCTAAGTAATAGAGTTTATTTTTCATTCTTTTTCATCTCTATCCCAAAACATCACGTATGAACTCGACAGTCTATTCCTCTTTGGAAACCTCATTTCATTCCAGTGTGTCAGAAATGAAAAACGCAGGTACATCCACCACATATGCGCAAAGCAGCGGAAGAGCTGAATGGGAAGCATCTGTTATGTGAAGAAAGTTTCCAGAACCAACCTGCGTGCCGATGAGCAAGTAAGGGACACTGGGAGCGTATTCCTGCAACTCGGGCACCCATTCTTCACGCACATTCTGGAAGCTGGCGGGGTTGACCACAGAGAAGCAGATGAGGAAGACATCGGTCATCGGATAGGACAACGGCCTCAGGCGGTCGTAGTCCTCCTGGGAGAAGACAGAACAGTAACAGTTAACATTCAGAAAATATGATTCACTCCTGTTCCTCACATCTGAGACATTGTTACTCATCGATTATTAAAGCATTAAGAGATGAGCTCAGAATGATGACCAGAGAGCTACACTGCGCCAAGGTGGCTCCTGAGCCGTTTTATGTGAGTGACAGAGTATATTACAACAGGAGCAATTTAAACTGCACTAGGATCTGATTTAAAGCAGAAAAGAATGCCATGAAGATGACATTAATGTGAGGTCTCCCTTTCTGACAGACCATGAGTTATTATTTCACATTTTCAGTCCTTTAATGCGAGCTGAGCACAAGGCATCACCACAAGATGCTGAGAACCAGACGCGCTGCCATCTCTGATATATGTGTGGTGTAAATGGCCGATTCACAAACGCAACACTGCCCTTTGTGAGCCAGATCAGGCGCTCCCTTGTCCTCGCCAAAGATGAACCCTTTTCGACATAGTGTCTGAGTTGCGTTCATATAAATATTCATGGGCTATCTCACGTCTACTGATGGAACGTTTTTCTGCCGCTGGTTAGAGACATGGGGAATCAATGGATCTCCCGTAAGGAGATATGACTCAACCAGACCAACTTGGACCGAGTGAATCAGTCTCAGTTCTGTCACTTTTATTGTCTGCGACGCTGAATTCAAGGCAGATTGAATACAACGTCCGACCGAGATGCTGCAAAAGGACAACCAAACCCTGGAATTAAACTCTTTCATCTTGATGCTTTCAGCGAGTTCGATTCTTTGCCAAACCAGACAGCACAGTGTGCTATCACCGAATTGCCTATAACTCGATTACAAACCGCTGGGAACGGCTTTGCAAATGAGCAGAATGACAGAAAACTCCTCAAACAGCAGTACATCAGCCAGGCAGAGGCGTCCTCCTTTTTTGTCACCCGGGTAATGGATTTAAGATATACAGACTTTATATTGGATTAGAGCAGATGATAAAATAAGCATACAAATCTTCAAGCCCCGTGCTCATGTTGCACGTTAGTCAACAATGCCTCACTGGAGTAGGTCAAGTGGATATAATTCAAAACTTTACGAGTATTTCATCCTCTTACTTCCAAATGAGTGCGATATTTCAGATGGGGCTCATGCAGGAATTTCAAACAACTCTTAGAGGCTTTTTTTCTTAAGCTATGTTCACACAGGTACTGCAACCATGAACTTTTCTGCAATACCAGATAAAAATACACGTAAAGGCAGTTGGATTGGAGATTGCTGATATTCAACCTGTGACTTCCCAGGCACAAAGCGTGTGGGATTCTTGGATTGCATCAATGTGCGATTAACAACTATCAACCACTGGCATCATGCACGCTGCCTCACGCAGGCCCTATTCAGGCTTCTCCATTAACCAAACCACATAGAACATTTCCAGTAGTGACAAAACACTAAAGCAGAGCTCTTCTTGCCGTGTGCCACATCTGAAAAAAAAACAAAGACATCCATAAATGTGGTAAACACCCCGACCTGATTTTCAAGAAGATGTCCTTACTTCATGCGTAAAAAATTGCCTCAGAGCGCTCTGGGGAGTTGAGTTTTGTTACACTGGCTGCTTGAGTGTTTCGCCAGCACAATGAGTTAAGTACATTTCCTGTGTCATCTTACCTGACACTATCTGAACTTTCGGACCCGATAAAACCATTTCGAATGCAAACTATCCGGTGCTCGTAGCAAACCTGAGAGCCGAATTAATAAGAATAACCTTTAAACGCTGTGCAACACGTATGTTATACAGTTTAGGCAAAGGTGAAAGACGAGCATGACTAAAATGATCTGATGGCAAGTTTCTCAGCTGTCAGATTTTGCAGTTATTTGCACACTGTCAGCTATAGCGCATTACACATGAAGTCCAGGTGTATAATTTCTTAACTGTTTCATAAGCTTAACCTACAATAAGAAATGACATCGGGATATTCCTGTGTTTGCTGCCTCAATTTTGACCGGATTTAAAAAAATACTCTTCTGAGAACATCGACCTCAAAGTGCATTACTAACCTCCACTACAGACATTTAGTGCATATCAAGGTGTAGAACTCATTCTGGGCACTGGTACAACACTGAGATGTTGCAATATTGAATTTTTTTACCTTCATGTTCAGCGTCATTGTGATTAAGTATCATGACTTGTTAGGCATTTCATTCTTTGGGTTAGCCAACATATAATAAACCTGTCAGGTCATGCCCATCCATTAATAATTACTAATTTGATACAAAAACAATAATAAAACATTCAAAAAATCTGCTTGATGTTTGGTGTGAGCAGCTTTAGTCTTTAAAACAGTACACGTTCTTCCCTGCACACCCACGCATAGCTTTTTTAAGGCACTAGGCAGGTAGGTTGAACTTGCTTTAGATCTTCTTTAAGTATTTTTTGGTTCTTCATGTAATCCAAGATACCAAGGTCCTAGATTTTTAATATTAAGCCTGTTGCCACCTGTTTTTTCTGGACCTAGAAGTGACCTTATTTGAATTAACGGGAGCAGTGTTAGGCTTTCAGGTAACAATTCAAAAATTGTTAAGAATGGCACATGCATAGACTGTTTTGGTGTAGGGTACTGTGACAGATATTTAGTGCATCCTGGATGAGCTGTTAGTGACATTAACTTCCTCTTACAGCCTTGGAGGTCACATCTGATTTTAAAAGGGTCATTTCTCTAAAAGTAATGGAAATAGAAATTTGTCAAATGTTTAAAATACATGACTTAATATAATGTTTTACATACAAAACATGGAATGTTCACAAGTGTCCCCCTCCGGACTCGTCTCATACTTTAGCGAGCATGTCTGGAGTCACCGCAGCCACTGCTGTTGTTATGCTACCAACTTTCAACCACGTCAAACTCACGAATCCGTTCTTTCTAACAGTACGTGTTTCGATTATTACCCGTGAAGGGTTGCAGAATTAAAGCACTTTGAATTAGTCTCTTAAATACACCCTGTATAGTAATATGAGTTAAACTATTTAAAAATGAGCCTCTGCACTGAATCACACATCAAAAGCCATGTATTTAATGGGCGAGGCAACAGTTTGAACTGCAACTGGGTAACTGGATTAAGGGTGACGACTCAGTTGATCAGGCGCTTGATTATCAATACGATTGCTTCAAAGTAATACAAGGGAGAAGTAAATTCTACCCGCTCAGCAAAGACACCGAAACATGGTAACGGTAAGGAAAAAGACGCCCTTTTGTTTAATTTTTAATGGCATAAACAGATTTTTGAGTGTGTGCGACGGCTGTGGATGTTCTGTTCACAACCGAATGAAATGTCAGTAAAATTATGTATTTAAAAAAAAGACATGCATCTGCATTTCTGAAATAGTATCTAAATATGATCTCGATATCTACTAAACTTTCATTTCTGCACCATGTTTAACCTGATTTTAACCTAGATGGCTATGCTCCATTTAAATGAGTTCAGAACTCAATCAATTGATGGATGGTTGAAATTCAGCTTTTCACTTTGGGTGGG